>LSSL01007654.1:0-32040 GCA_001953115.1 Smittium mucronatum | reverse complement strand
TTGGTTGAGAGTAGTGGAGACAGCGCACAGCGATTCAGAGGACAGCTATTTCAAAAGAGGATCATCTTGAAACAGGATAAAACGATCGTTTAGTACAACTGAGACATTTTCTAGCGCAAAAGTCCAGCGTTCGACAGTCAGACGGATCTCAGCGTCTAACAGCCATTTGTAGGAAAGCCATTTCGATCAAACCCACGTTTGGGTAGGAGCCTAATTTTATCAATCCTATTAGAAGTAGGCTCTGACTAGGAGACCAATAGCTTCAATTAATTTTGTTAGTTGAAAAAGAGCATTATCCTTGAATGCATATACCTTAGCCATACACCTACTTGAAACAATGCCAGGGGGGGAGGGGGGTGGGGGTCTTTCGGTTGGTAGATTGCACACTTTTCCCAAAGGTATGCAGCCGGAAGTATGGCAGAGGAGCTTATTGTAATTAGGGTAGTATTCTTTTCGATTCATCTTCTTTTCTTGGTATTTTTTTTAGTATAGTTTTTAATGACGTTATCTTAGAATAAAATTCCGTGACACAAAAAAAAAACTTTAAAAATTGGTTTTTTGTAAAATTATTAAAGTAAAAAAGCATAAAGTTAGGGGGGGGGGGGTGAGATATTGTATTTAATTCATATCTCTAATGTCCATTTTCAAGGCCATTCTTCGTCCGAGAAAAAATATATTATACTTCCTGTTAAAACAGCATAATTAAAAATAAAAAAAAGCAATTGAACTGTTTTAGATCTATGAAGCCAGGGCGGTGGGTTCAAAAACATATACACGTATATATTCCATTGAAACAAAAAAAATTAAATTTTCTTATCAACCAAGTGGAACTAGAGGGATCAATT
This sequence comes from Smittium mucronatum, assembly GCA_001953115.1. Lineage (NCBI taxonomy): Eukaryota > Fungi > Kickxellomycota > Harpellomycetes > Harpellales > Legeriomycetaceae > Smittium > Smittium mucronatum. The sequence goes on along the minus strand of LSSL01007654.1, from coordinate 31,195 downwards.
CTCAACATAAACGGGAAAAAAATCTGACACAAGAATTAGTATTTTTTATGTTCAAAAGTTGGCAAAACAATATATGTTCAAAAAGAAGGGGTTTTGGTTAAGTCACACCATAAACATTTTTCAAAAACAAATAATGAGTAAAATTATAATATTTTAATTTAATAATCTATATATTATTTGTAAAAAGGATTTTTTTTTCTTATTAGAGGAGCTGATAATTTTTTAAAGTTTCAAAAATTATATCATGGAAGCTAAAAAGAACATTAAGATTATTATGAGGAAAAAAACTTTTGGATCTTGAAAATTGAAAGTTTATGAAAAAAAATGTTTGAATTTCTCATATAAATTTTTGTGCGCTCAGGTATAATTAGGGATTTAGTCAGTTTTAAAGAATCTAAATATTTAGATTTACATTCTTTATAAACTTGGTGATTTTCTAATTGTAATTTTTGTTTTCAGGGGCATGGGAGGGTGGGTAAAATTAATAAGGAAAAAAACTTTATATTATGGAATATTAGGTATTTTCCGAAACAAAACTACATGATAATAAATCGGCTTGCTTCAAGTTACGCTTAAAGAAGCTTAAAGAGTGAGGTACTTACAAGGAGTATATCTCCGAAATTACAAAAAAGAGAATATATTGGTGTCATGGCCGAAATGCTAATCAAACAAGATTCGTCTATTTCCATTAAACTTCCAATAGAATAGTAAAAATTAGAGATTGTTCGGTTTATGTTAGTACATTTTTCCAAGGGCCGTGCATATTTAACTCTTTTTTATCAAAAAAAATAAAAAACGGGAGAAATTACAGATGAAACGCCTTGTAGGTCATTTGATGGTAGGTCAATTGTCACGCCATTACGATAATTACCTAATAAATGATATTGTATTTAGATTCCAATAGAAATATTTCAGTTATCCTTTTAGTGCCCAAAATAATAAAAATGGGTAAGCTTTTTTTTGGAATTGCAATCAGCCTTGGTTTCAAAGATAAACTGTACACAATTTGATTGGATTCATTAATCATCAAATAAAACATGATAGGCCAAAAAAAATTAAGGTCTCGGCATATTTTTGAATTTTGAATTTGCAAAAGTGAAGCGCAGAAAAACAAGGGGTATATGATTATTTCATAATATCACTAATATTATTTGTTGCTGTTTTATAAATAGTATTAGATAGGAAATTAAGCAAAGAATATCGATTTTATAGATCAGTTTGGGTTATAAATGGAAAAAAGCTGACTCGCCATATAAACCTTGAAAGTGAGATAAATTTGAAGCTAGGGGGGAAATTTAGATAATATCTGAAGATTACAGATTTTGTTATCCGGCTTTTTAGTAGGGCTGAAGACCCTATATGCGATTTGTAACTATGTGGGCTATTTCAATAGCATATTCTTAAGGGGATGAGGGTGGAGGGGTCATATAAAAGTTAAAAGATGGTATATTGTTTGAAACCTAAACCATTCCATCATTCGATGGAATGTACTGTTTGGTTAATAACGATACTAGATTTCAAATTAAAATAGTTTATTTGCTTTTTTTAGCGCATTCTCCGCACGCCTCCGCTAAACTGTAAGCATAAAACAAAGGGCTAAGAGTAATAGTATTCTTGAGGATATTCAAAATGTAAAAATATATTAAAATTATTCATAGAAAACCAATCTGCTTGAAATTTTTGTGGTATAGGTACTATAACAGAAATTAGAAAAAAAAACAGTTTGCTATAAACCCCATAATTAATAGAATAAAAAATGGCGTTTCATTTCTCGAAATTTCCGGTTGAAAAATCGCTGGTAAATTCTTATTATGCTTAACTGGAAAATTTGTTTTGCCCCTGTTCACCGTTCTATGTTTTCTAGTGCTCAATATCAAGTGACCACTTTTCGGCATGTTTAGGGTAGCTAATAAATGAGATATTTTTTTAAAAAAAACAACACATTTTTGTAATATACTTTCGACTACAAACAAAAAATCTCTTTAGTAAAAAATGGTTGGGATTTGTTAATGAACCAACCCCCTCTCCCCTATCCCCAAATAAAAAACAGTTTCAATCTAATATTCTTAAATACAGGCTTTAGAATACGTTTCCTTGGTGCCGTATTCTGTAATAATTATACATGCCTTTCTTTTACTGGCAACATTCAATAGATTTTTTTTTAAATAAACTCTTGTGACAAAATTAAATAGACTCACTCTTGGTGATTCGAAATATTAAAAAAATGTGGCGTTACCATTCTTGATGAAGAATGGACCAACTAAATAAAGAATTAGATTTTGGGGATCTTAATAAATTGGCTCGATTTCTGATTTGCTTACTAACAATATCAAGTTTTTAAAAAGATTTTGTAAGCCTGAAACGAATAGAGAAAACCTAACTACCCCATTATACCCGCTGGCTAAATAGAAGCAAAAAGAATGACTGGATTCAATATTATACTTTTACAGAAAACTGTATAGCATAAAGAGGATTCATAAATACGAAAATTGGGGGTGGTTATTTCATTTGGGTAAAGTATAATGTGATTAAACGGCATTTAAACTGGTCATACTATAACTAAAAAGTATATCAGATATTTTTTCTGAATGTCAATACGCTTGAAAATCTTTGATTCCTTTTGGGGATGCACGCTATATGTGAGAGATGGACATTTGAGCGTTCAAGATTAGTTTAAATTGTTGTCATTTGATATTTTTATGGTCCAAATTCAGCGTTATATCTGTGGTACTGCGGATTGAATCATTGATACGCTTTACCAATAAATAGTTTTTAGGCCAAGAGATGGTTTTGCAAAAAACCAAATTTTATCATTATTCTACCTCCCTGCATGCTTTAGTAGAGTTTTCAAACAAAAATCTATGAATAGGTTGGGGGAAGCTCAAAAACCCGCAAATACAGAAAATTTACAAATTAATAATATATATCTTTTAAATCCTACTGGATTGCCAATTATTCGTTTACGCCACCATTTATTCGAAATGCTACTATTGCATACCTTTTTTATTTGTTGATCAGAATGATTAGTTTTATTTTGAGCACAATTAGGCTCAAACTCTTGGCCAATCCCAAGATAAAAGTATTGGCCCTTCTTTTTTACATTTTTTGACCACCAAACTTAGTTCTCTTACTCGACAAATTCAAAAATAGAGGGTGACTGATCCCCACACATATGATTATAGTATTTTTATATAATTTCCAAAAACGGAACAGGAACGAAACCGAAACGAAACTTTTTTTTTTATCGATCGGATAGATACGAAATACATCACTTTTTATGCCAATCAAAAAAGGAACGCTATTAATTATTAGCCAATGTGAAAAACGGGGGATGTATCACCAGAGAAAGGGAAAAAACATTGGCTTACTTGTGCCATTCGTCAATAAAAGTGCCACAAATTAGAAGCAGCCATTAACATAAATCACGGCACTTCCTGCATAATACATCAGCTGGGACTAATATTTAGCAGAACATGTATTTGAAGCAATTTTAAGCGAATAGGAGCAAGTCTTCCCAAGTTTGTAATTCAAGCCAATTGAAAATCTAAATATAGGAATTGAGTTCCCATAGTGATGACAGAAACAGCCCTTTTCAAGAGAGGGGGGAATTGAGGCAGTAAAAAAAAAAGCAAAAAGATATATAATGAAGACTAAACCCACGAAACCGGGGTTTAAGTAATAAAATCATAATATCCCTCCTCCCCCTCCCCCCTCTTGTTATTTGCTCATAGGACTGTAAGTTCATTAATGTCGTCTGCGGCGAATTCAAATACTCTGGAGATTTCCCTCATCAACTGCTGTGAGTTCTCACTCAGTCTCGAGAAGGGCACTCGGCTAATTACAAAGAAGGACTGTGGTCGTAACAGCTGCCCGAATTCCGTTTGCAGTTAATGGGCAATTCAATCCTAGGGCGTGGTTTGTTTTGTATATATTATTAGTTATCCTCTGTGCTGTGTGTCCTTTGCGGGGCTCAAGTAATGTTTTGCATGGTTTTGTAGGCTTTATGGCGGTCGACATTAATACTCCACTTTTAGATCTTCCCACTTTATCTTATTTCTTTTCTTTCACAATAATAATCTTATCTTAACATAACATGTTTTCAGTTTTAGAGCTCTCCAGAGAATTTTTATTTTTATTTTATCATATTTTTGCTTTCTGTTTTTTACTTTTATAAGTGCTTATTACCATTATTTCGATGCCACACTATTCGGCCATAACTTGAATTAGATTTATGTCAAGAAAAAAAATCTTCCTTTATTTTGTGGCATAAATCCAATTCCTCAAAACGGAGAAATGTTTTTTTTTGATATCAATAATGGGTCTTAAACTGGATGTGAATGTTTGCCAAGCTGCTAAACTTGCGAGAAGTTCATGCAAGTCTGATAAAATCCAATTTGCTGCTCTTCAGAGAATCTTATGGATATTTTATCTTTCCATACTTTTTATTTTGCGTAATATCTATGCTTTTGAGATTTGCGCATATTTAGATCTAACAAAAATGAAAAAAATTGACGAGAAATTCTAAAAATTATTGAATATAATTATTTGGACATATATTCTCAAATCCCAAGTGGTATCTCCTCGTTCCCGCGTACACATCTAGCCGTATATATTCACTGTATTAAATCTCCTGTATGTTTACCCTAGTAATTGTTTAATTTATTAGGTCTGAGCCAAATAGTGCCGTTTATCAAGAAAATCAAAACACGTGCCTCGCTTCCCGATTCGCGATTCATCGATATAACATTTTTGGTTTTTAACTGCTATAGAAAGAATCTATTCAGAGAGCCTTCTCGCTCCTCCTCAATTATTTTTTAGCTAAATTTTTGGTTTTTTTCAGTTACATAATTGGAATATATTACAAAAACATAAAACGAATCGACTATTTTTTGAAAGCACGCTAGTCTTTCTATGGCAAGAACAAATGGATTAAACGTGTGCAGATTGGTAATTAATATCCAATCGTATCATTGATAATCTCTAAATAGCGCATGTCCTATGATTTCTGATAACGATATACTCTGGCTCCATATTTATAAAACTATATTATTATGTAAAGCTGTCCTTGTCTTAATCGTATATTTAGCCCCCCTATAATGCCAAAACGCAAAGAATTATGGAGGCATTCCTATTTTTATTTTTTTTGAATTGGATGCTGTTTCATTTTACCTGATGGCTTAGCAACTGGCACAACTTTAATCATTATCTAAATTTCAATACACTTGCGAATTGGAATTTTAGGTTTGAATCTGGATCTTGAAATGGTTAAATTCAAAAACATTTACCCTGCCTCTTTATTTGTGAGATTGATTTTGATGACTGGGCTCCAAAACCCTTTTAACGTCTCTAGTACTAAAGTTGACCCCGGAACTAGATTTGTGCATAATCTATTGGCTTTTTTTTTTAAATAAAAAAATATATATATATGGGAGATTCTCTTAGAGATCGGACATTTTCCTACTAAATTTTTACTATTTTCCTAATTTGGAAATATGGTGCTAGGATAAAACATCAAGTTATTGGGTAATTTAAAAAATGGATTTTAGAGGCTAATTTTCTATTGGTAAAGTGTTTAAATTTATTAGAGCCAGAAATTTTTTCTATATTTATTGGAAAAGTTGTAAATAAATTCAAGCGTAGCCAATAGTCTACACAGTAAAAAAAAGTCTGATCTTCGAAAGAATCTCCCATATAGAGAAATTAATTAAATTTTTTTTAGAAAAATCACCTCAATCACCGCGTTCATCGCAACCAACCAATTAAATTTAATGAGCTTAATGCTTATATTTTTTGTGAATGTTATACAAATTATATGCGAGAATCTAAAAGTAATCGTCTACTCAATGGAATGGTAGATGTGGTGGAATCGGAATGCAAATATTCAAGGCACAAAAGTGCATCTTCCAAAGATATTTTTGGTACTTAAAGAATATTATTACCCGTTCTCCTACTTCGCTCGATATAAAACACAATGCGTGACACAAAAAGAAACGAACTCTTGTATTATTTCTATTTTAAAACATAATTTTTTTGTTTTGTTTTTTTTCTTTTTTACCCTCATTCTCCCAATATTGGCCATTAGCATTACCTCTCTTTTAAATAGTTGATTTCTATTTACAACATAAACATTACATCACCTTTCCCAATGCTCAAATCTATTTATAGTTATGCTTTGTTGTAAATCAATTACTGCTATCCGGATAGATTAGTAGTATTGGTTGGTAGGTTGTTTTCTTCAATAATAGATAGGCTATATGTATTCCCTTAGCTCAAGATACTTTACATATTTTAATTTGCTACAACTTTTATAAATCTATTCGTAGTTAGTGGGTTTCAACATAATAAAGCTGGTCCTATTTATTTTTAAGGTTGTGCAGGGAACCCTCAGCTTAAAAACTGCAGGTAGTTAGTTTCTGCTAGATGTTGCAAAAAAAACTAATCATTGTCATTTTTTTAATAAAAAAACGGTGGGTTTTTAGGAATCCGATCCTAAAAGAGAATTAACCAAAAAATATTTATATTTTTACCCAACTAAAAAATATTTATTGATGTCTTATCCGCAAACCAAAAATATAGCAAGATTTTTTAAGAGTAGATTGTTTTCTTTGGTTATATAGTAATATTTGGCCGATGTGAATAGCAATTACTCGAATCTTAAATTATTTTTTTAAAAAAATACCGTGATTTATACATTTCTCGTTGTTTTTAGCGATACAAATTTAACTTTTGGAAGAGTGAAAATCCAAAACAATGAATTTGAAAAATACCAAGAAAAGGTATTTGAAAATATGAAAATATTCGTCTCGGCCTTTTTCCCCCTCCTCAAATCAAACAAGTTGATTAAGCGCTTTTTATTAAAAAAAGATGTTCTTATACCCCCTATTTCTTTTTCCGTGTTTAAGCTAGATCATATTTTTAAACCAACGAAAATTTTATGTTTTTTGGATTATAAAAACTGAATCGAGTGTTACTTGTATATATAATATGTAAATATTGTGAATCTATTCCTAAAATCCATTATTTTTTTAGTTTTTCATTTTTTTTCCCCCTTAAAAATATTGTTCACACTATATTTCTGATTAATTAAAATCCACATTAGCCATCAGAAAAATAACTCAGCGAATATCGGTATATTAATATAGATCTATTTAATTGTTTTCATACTTTTAACAGAACTCTGTGTAAATCATAAATTTAAAAAAAAAGGGCGAAAGTAACCGATAAACATATATCATATCACAATAAATAAATAAAACCATTTTATAATCCTTCACATAGTCCTCTTTATAAAATCTCAAACCCATTCTATCTATAAGATTGTTATTGGTTATTATTACATCCCCCCCTCCCCACCCCTCCATATTTTCCACCTCCGCAAAGTCAGATAAAATATAAGTTTGTTAGCGCAATAGTTTATGTGATTTAAAATTAGCATCCAGCAAAAAGATATCTATATATTCTTAAATGTTGTTTTAGTCATGGGGGAGGGGGATTTCTAGTTTGTTTTTTTGTATAAATAGACCTTAATCCACGCTCTTTGTTTTTTCAAACCCCCAAAAATATCTCTTTATCTCAAAGTATACTCGTTTGTAAAAATTCTTAAAAGCTCTCTAACAATGATTTTCACTTTTTTTTAACGAAAAAGTATGTTAAAGTTCCTAAAAAATTAACATTTTTCTTAGCACGGATTGATGTGTACTGACAAATAAACCATACACAACACATTTTATATAATTTATCTCCGTGTTCTAAAACATTAATTTCTAACAATTTAAACTCCTGGTTTAGATCTCTAAAGACTTTTAATACATTCTTTTTTTATAAGTAGTTAAAAAAAATCTTTAATTACAGGCAGGGGTGGTTCAGAAGGAATCCAAGTTTGAAAATATCCTGTTTAATAAACAAAAAACACATCTTAAATTCATTTGGGATATAATCCTAGAGAGGTATAAACATCATTTTAAAAAAAACGATTTAATCATCCAAATACGAAATGATTAAGAAAGGTTTATATCGTTTAATTGTCTAATATTTCTGATTAATTTTTTGAACCCCTCATTCAAATGAATCTAATTTATTCTCTATTCTATTTTTTAAAAATATGTTGATAATAACCTGGTCATGTTGTATTGAATAATTAATGACTTATAATTTAAAAAAATAATAATACTCGACTTGTTTGACAAATACCTGGATTTTTTTTATTAAATTTCATCTATAAAATCTAAAATAAAATAAAGATTTATACTCAGTAGTAAATAAAACTTTTAGTGAAAAAATTTGTGATGCAATTTTCCTGTAATTGTAATGTTCAAAATTATATTTTTAATTTGTTATTTAACACCGAATTCTCAATAAGGAATTCAAATTTGAACATGGATATATAATCATTCCTAAATCGTTTATTATATTTATTAAAGAATATTTTTTGTATTACATACGGTGATTACATCGATTCTACAATATATATTCAAAAAATGATACAACTTTTTCTTGGAACAGCTAAATTTAGCTGTTTGAAAATAGTTTATTCACAAAATATGCAGCTACTATTAATGTTACGAGGCTGATGGCAAATAGGCTGACATCATTACATAATTTGATGAAAACCAACCCCCCCTCCTCCCACTCGTTATTAAGTGCACATTATATATATCTATATTATAAAACTCAAAATTCAAGACCCAAAACCCAAAACCCCATTATAATTCTTGTCTAATGCCAATGTGGAATAAATATTGAATAAATGTAAACCTATTTCAATTTATCCTGTCAAATCTAAACAAAATAATCGAGAATTGTCAAATTTGACTGATATTATTAAATCATCGAGCAATAAAATATTCGCTATTAAAATTAAGCAATGGTCACAAAAATGCATACTTCAAAAATCCTAGAGTTGAAGCTTTTTTACATAGACAGTGCAAGTATATGTATGAAGTATGTTTTGAATATGTGGGCTATGAAAATTTTGACATGAAAAAACACACTTTAATTTATTGAAAAGTGAGATTATTTTCATAAAATCCGAAAAAATAAGTAAAAATAATAGATTTAAAGCCCGTTGGTAAGCTTTGGAACGAAAAACAGATAAAAAATAACCCCGTTTATATATGAAAACAATATTTCAGGATTTGAATCTTGTACTACCGTAAGCTAAAAAATCTTCAACCTGAATTTTTTGAACTGAAGTAAAATATTTTAAACTTTTATATATTAAATTCTTGATTATACATCTTTCAGTTGTAACAAATTCATTAGTTATACAATGTTATTCCCTGAAATCTAAATCCTGTACTGAATAAAAAACGAAAATTTTATATACTTTTTGTTAATCTTGGTTATTATTGTCATAAAAAAAATCTTTTTTAAGCATAAATATAATTAAAGTTGGCTTATACATGACATTCTTAATTTTAAAATTATTGTTTAATTCAAGATCTCTGATTACCATCTGATATCCAAGAAAAAGTAAGATTTAAATCATAAATAATTTACCTTTTTACTGAAGCGAATAATATGGGATGTATATCGAAAGAAGAGAAAAGGGAAATTTCTAGATAAAATATATTTAAACTTTTTATTTTTTATTTTTCAAATAACAACTATTTTACATCATTTTAAAATAGTTTAAAGCTAACTTTAAAAAAAATCTCGATTTTTAGTGAAAAATTATTGTGAATTTATCTGTATGTATTCAGGTTTTTTATGGATTAAAATGCGAAAATTCATTTTGTTATTAAACTTCTTTTTTCAAAGTTATTTCAAATATAATTATATTTTATCTATGTGTGATTTTCAATTTTTATAAAAAACTATCAGGTATATTTTTTGTAAATCTTAATATTTTTCACAGAATATAAGGGTATTAAATCGTATGTTTTCGGGAATTTGATTTAATTTAATCAAAATAGCATGCTCAATACAGTTTCAATGGAAAAACTCCCGTTTTATGTAATAAAATTTCCTCTAAGTTTTCAAGATAAAAACATATGTTGCAAAAATATTTAACTCTAGGTGTATTCTAAAAAATTGCATTAAATTTTATTCGGAATTAGCGAATATAGCTATAAGAATGAATTTTAATTTAGAAATTTTTAGTATTATTTTTAAGATATGAAAAAATATTTTTTTAAAATTTGTAATTATGATAATTATTAGGTCCCGTAAAATAAAAAAACTTCATTAAATTAGTATATTGAAAACATAAATAATAATAAAATTATAATTTTTTGGAATATTTTTTATTCAAGAAAGACTATGCAATATAATATTAATTGTTTAAAAAATATTTTTTAGAGATTTTTTCCGTATTATTTTCCCGTATACCTTTAATTAATATATAAAAAATTACTAATACTTCAAAGCGAAATTTTGGATTTAATTATTGAGAAAATAGATAAAAATCAAGATAAAAAATAGGTGCTTAAATTTTTTTGAAGCGTTGCACTATTCTTGGTTGAGAGTAGTGGAGATAGCGCACGGAAATTTGGAGGACAGCGATTACAGAGGAGGAACATCTAGAAACAGGGGGAACCGATCGTTTAGCACAGCTGAGACATAGTCTAATGTACAAGTCCAGCGTTCGACAGTCAGACGGATCTCAGCTTATAACATTTATTTGTATGAAAGCCATGTCGATCAAACCCACGTTTGGGTAGGAGCCTAATTTTATTAATCCTGTTAGAAGTATGCTCTGAATAGGAGCTCAATAGCTTCAATGAACTTTTTTTCATCGACAAAGAGCTTAATTCTTGACTGCACGTAACCTTAGTCATCCATCCTACTTGAAGCAATGCCAGGGGGGGGGTCTTTCGGTTGGTAGATTTAACCCTTTTCCCGTAGGTACGCAGTCGGTAGTCCGGCAGAGGAGCTTATTGTAGTTGGGATAATAGTCTTTTCTATACGTCTTTTTCTTTTTTTCAAATCTTTTTAGTATAGTTTTTAATGACGTTATCTTACAATAAAATTCCGTGATATAAAAAATTAAAATTAAATTTTTTTGAATGAAAATTTTTATTTAAATTAATTTGAATAAATTGGAAAATAAATAAATAAATTTTTTTAAATTGAAAATGGTAATATTTGACATTATAAGTACTTTATTAATAAAAATTATTCTCAAACAGAAAATAAAATTATGGGGATTATTAATAAATAATATATATACCTTTATCATTTTTTTTAAATCAAAATTTTTAATATAATATAGATTTAATTCTAAATATGAACTTCAATAGCGGAAAAAATGCAAAAAATTAGATAAATAAAATATAAAAACCTTTCAAAAATATCGAGTTATGCAAATAATAGGTGTTTTTAGTTATAATTTTTTTTTTTTGATAATAATTTGAATCCAGTAAAAAAAAATCTAGGCGTTCATCTCACAATTTTAATTATTTTACAGAAATTTAAATTGATAATAAATTAAAAATACACATTGATTTATTGGTAAAAAACACTGTTTTTTATTTATTTAGGGTAAAAAAACTATAAAAAAAAATTCTCATGTATAAAAAATTTTTTAGGATTTATTTTCAAGAAATATTTTATTATTTAATTTTTTAAAAAATCTATTTATTCTTTAAGACTTTGAATATAAAAACTTATATTATAAATTAGACAATATCCAAAAAAATTAGCTAAATTATATATGTTTTAAAAAATTAATCTCGTTAAAAAAAAGCTATTTCTATTAAAAATATGTTTTTTCAGTTGGTAAATTAAAAAAAAATCGTATGAAATACGCCAAAAAATCATTTTATAAGATAAATGTAAAAATCACAATCAATCAATTATAAATAGATGTTGGCACAAAAAGTAAGAATATTTTCAATGAATTCTTTTTTAAAATACATTTTATAGAAAATCTAACTTAATTCTTTTGTAGTTAATTTCTAAAGGTTTAAATAACACCCCTAAACTATTATATATATTGCAGAATTTATTTTTATTTTTGAATTAAAATTTAAGTGTGATTTTATCAAAAAATCTTATTTTTATAGAAGTATAGTTGTTATTCTTCCAGTTCTTTATAAATTTCAATATGTTTTTAATTTAGTGCAAGAAACTTACATGTAGCCACTAAAAAATTTATAGCCTTATATTTTGATGGAAACTATATATTTATTTTAAGAGTCCTCCCAGAAATTCAGGTAAAAAAATAGTATTTCTAGAAAAAATAAAATACTCAATTCAAATTTCATTAAATCATGTTAATAACTGATTTAAAATGTTCAAAATGGCTAAATAATATAATTGATATTTTTATTGAATTAAAAATTCATTTTAAAAGTTTAAATACATAAATTATTTCATTTTTCAATATATTAATTTCGATATCTATCTAATCATTTTAGAATAAATAAAGATGTATTATATCGGATTTATGGTTAAAATAAGATTTTTTTTTGGTTTTTATATTAGCTTTAATTACGCTAAATGAAATGGCTAACATGATTTTATTGAAAAATCCCATAAATTGATGATTTTATTCCGGATTATGTTTGCTTTTTTAATGATTATCATAAATAAATGTCAATAAATTGTAATATATATATATATATATATTACTTTCAAAAATATGTAAACTGGTAAAAAATTTAAAAAAATATCATAATTACTGATCGAAAAGTTTAATTTTATTATAAAAAAATAAAGCATTTTATGATTAATTTGGTTAATTTTTAAACTAGTACTATTTTATTTATAATTTTTTTGATTTGGATTGAAGCTGTTTAATTTTATGTAGATTATAAACTGTGAATATTGATAAATATATATAAAAAAAAAAAGTCTATGTACATTGATAAAATATCATCATTTTTTTAAAGCTCTTTTCTTCAAATTTTAACAATTTTATATACTAATAATTGTTGTAATTTGGTTTTAAATAGATAATTTCAAATTAACTAATATATTTTCTCGCTTTAATAAAAACGCCATAAATTTTTCTAGGGATTATTTCCTCTATATTATTTTATCAGTATAAATAATTTTCTGCAATTTTCACTCAATTAATAGGTTTATATATAGATTTTTACAAAAAAAGCTCTTATATTTGAAATTATTTGTATTTTAGACAGTATAAACGTATTTTTTCGAAAAATACTTACCCTTCTTTTATAATTGGCTTTTTATTCATTAATATAACAGATTGTTTTATTATATGACAATGGTGATGTATGTTCATCGTCTAATTTAGTCATAAATTTTTGGTGATAAATTTTTTTCTCTCATAAATGCGATTAATTATAGTAATAATTTGTAAGGAAATATGCGACATTTCGTTTAAACCAAATATATTACAAAGAAAATCGGTTAAATAAATGTTCAGTTAATATAGATTTTTAGTTATGTATCAATTAAATTAAAAAATTATGGGTTTACACGCCAAATTATATTAGAAAATTGAATTTTAATACAATATAACCATTTAAAAAAACAAGATTTTGATATTTGTCATTTTTTCGATTATATATTTACTTATATATTATCATATTCTTCGTTTCATAAAGTAAAATAATTTCATTTTTTTTTGCATTTGTAGCTATTACTGACACAATATACCGAAAAAATTAATCTGTAATTTAAATTAATAAACAAATAAAAAAAAAATTAAAGGTAATAATAATAGAAAGGCATTGTTTTTTATTAGATTAATTTTTATTAATTTATTACAATAAATATAAATAATTAAAACATCCAAAAAATAGTATGATTTTGGATTGAATTTACTCAATTAATGTGTTAGCTCATTTTGGTATTAATAAGCATAGTTTTTTTAGATAAATTTTTCTTGGCGTAAATTTCAAAACAGTTTATTAACCTTGTGACAAGTAGCATAATTTTGAATTTAATCGCATGCAGATGTGAATTTTTAAAATACACGCTGAATTTGATTCAAAATTTTTTATAAAATGTTTTAATTAATACTATTATTTAACGTGTTTAAAATAGAAAAACATTCTATTAATAATTTATTATTATTAAAAGGTAAATTTTATACCAAATCCACTTTACTAAAACTTTTAAGTGTTATATATGAAAATTAACTCATAAAAATCCCATAAAATAAATTCAATTAAGTTTTAAATTAAATTTGAGTACCAAATCATTTTTTATTTCCTTCTCATATATATATATATCAAATTAAATTAACTCGCTTGAAAAAAAGGAGTAAATTCGATCCATTAAAACATAATAATTTGGATTAATTCGCATTTATTTTTAATATATAGAGTTTATTATCTTTGTACTGAAAGATGATGCTTTTATGATAATATATTATAAATTTAAAAGGTTATAATTTAGCATCAACAGATCCAAATTTGATTTAGAAGCACTATCAATTATTTTATTTTATAAATACCAACTATAAAAAATTAAATTTTTTTAAAAAATAAGAAAATAGTTTTAATTCGAATTTTTTATGTTAATTTTAATATTTTATTACATATTAATATTATTTATTAGTTTTTTTTACAAAAAATTTGAGTTTTATTTTCATTCAGTTTTTAATATCTTTTCGATCTATATTAAAACTAGTATATTTGAAAAATTACTCTATCTTAATTCGATATATATTATTTATATTTGGTAATTATTATTATTATTAATAGTAAATTATAAAAATGGAAAATTTTCTTTGATTTTACTTTCTAAAAATCTTTATAGTAATTAATAAATAGTGATTAATTAAAATATAAACATAAAAATAAATTATATACAAAATTTTATATTTTATCAACATTTAAAGAATATTTTTGGGTTATGTTTTGTTTTAATTTATGATATTATAAACTATATATTATATTTTGAAAAATTCAGCCAAAATTTACTTTATCAATCATGGAAAATTTTATTAAATAGTGTAATAAGACTTTAAAATATATTTTAACAATAAAAAAACATCACTTAATTAAAAAATTTCCAAATAAAAATTTAATGTTTTAATATTTTTTTTATGATAAAACCGTTTTTTTGATAATCAATAGTTAAAATTTTCACTTTTTTTTTTTGATCAGCTGATTTACATCTGTTCTTATACTTTATAAGAAACCTAAATTGAATATTATTGCTCGATAATTATTTTAGTCTTTCATAAATAATTTAAATATTGTATTTATAGTCCAGCAAAAATAACCTGTTATTTAAAAAATATATTTTACAAGTAAACTGATAAAAAATAACTGATGATTAAAGCGGATTTTAAAAGTTTAACACGATATTTATATAAAAATGATTTTATGTATGAAAAATTAAAATAATTTTTTTTAAATTTTTTTAATAATTTCAAAAAGAAAAAGAGTAAATCAAAAAGAAAAAAGTTCTTAAAATATAAAATATAAAATATACATTTAAATGTGTAGATGTACAGTTATGTATATTTTGATATTTTATATATCTAAAAATAATTAATACATAACTTACATGAAATTTATTAGGATATATGAAAGATTTTAAACAAAAAACTAAAAATAAAATAAAATAAAAGATCGCTAATATATATATACATATTGAATAATATTTTTTTAGATAATTACTGCATTAAAAAAAATCTTGAAATCATGACATTTTTCGGAATTTCAAATAGTTATAAATAAATATAATTTTTTCCAAAGAATAATAATAATATGGAGTAAGAGAAATAAAAATTAAAACTGAAGTCAGTTTTTATATTTTAATCTAAGATTTTTTTTTTTCGCCAACGGGTAACTTGATTTAATTTATGAAAAAGAATAAAATAAATACGATTGAATATATGTATTATTTTTTGAAAATTTTGGGCATATCCCAAAGATTTTAGTGTATAAATGAAAATAAGACGATCCGACGAACATTGAGAAATGTGTGTCGTATAACATATGTGATTATTTATTTTTTTAAAAAGGATGGAGTTCAATACCTGATGGGTTATTTTAAAGGAATATATCTATCGGGTCACAATTACGGAGGGAATAATATTTTTAATAAATGTCTTTAAATTTAATCTCAATCTATTAGCTTGACAGTATCAATAAATCAAATTTTTTTCTAAAATGTGGTGTTTAGAGAAAAATATAACCTGAAACAAAAATTCTTGTAAAACAAATTTAAGTAAGAGAAAGATGGGGAGTGGTTGACTTTTTAAATATTATTTCAATGTGTTCTCGGCCAGTTTTACCTAGGAAAAATTATTGTAAACTGTATTTCAGTATTTTATACACGATCTTTTATATTTTTTTTTACCACATTTTTTTCAGTATGTTTTTAGTGAAGATATCTTGAAGCAAAAACATGTGAAAAATAAATTAGTTAGAGGTGGTTTTAACTATATTTTTTCTGAAAAAAATCAACTTTTATCCATACTAAATAAACTAAAAAATAAAATAACGAATCAAAAATAGAATATTAAGTTGTTTTTTTTTAAATAGAGAATTTATTTTCTAAATTTGTATCTTGTCTTTATTCATATTTCTTGTAGAAATAATAATATATTATTTTTAAATTCCAAAGGTTCTATCACATAAAAATTCTGTGATAATAAATTAAAAAAAAAAAAATTATAAAATTTAATTGGTATAATTTTTAATGATTAAAGTTTTTTTTAGGTGAGTTATTATAAAAAAAATAATTAAAAATCAAAAGATAAGTTATAAATAAGCAATTTTTGGGAGATTGTTTTTTTGGAAGATTTTAAAAAATTAAGATGGAAAAATAAGAGTGATTCACAAATAAGTAAAATAAATAATATATATTTTTTTTATTCATAAGGAGGGTCAATTTTTTCTATTTTAGTTAATAGATTCAATAGTAAATGTTAATATCTGGACCAAATTGAAAAATTTAATAAATTAATAATGTTTTTCATTCGGCAAACAAAATCAATAAAAATAAAATCTAAAATTTATTACATACTTACAAATATAATGTATATCTATAAATTAAGGTCATTTAAAAAAAAGAGGAAGGAATAAAGAAAAAAAATTCTTACACGCAGAGTTTACATTAAAAAAACAGTAATATTATAAAAAATCAATCATTTATAATAATGATCAATCTAAAATCGTAAAGGGAAAATTCGTTGATGCGGATATCGAGTAGTATAAATTAGGTATATTATGCTATAATATACCCGTATTATATGTATTAATTCACTCAGTTTTGGGATTAGTAAAAAATTGAAATATTCAAACTTAAAAACTTCAATCAATTTCTTATTATTAAACTTCTACAAGTTATTAAATATTTAGGCCATTTTTTTAAAACCATACCTTTTCTAGAACACAAAATTCAATGATATTTTAAAATAAATTTATACATTGTTTTTTTATATTAAATCCCCAAGATTAAAACTTTTAAAATATTTTTTATAAGTACAATATTTACTTTTCTTATTATAATTAATTTTTTTTTAGTGAAAATTTAAAAATCGAAGCTAGGAAATTTATTGAATTTTGAAGTAACAAAAAGTTTATTTCATTGATATCTCCTCACAAATGGCAGTTTATTGTTAATTAGTGGCAACATATTTACTTATAATTTTACTAAAAACCAAAACTGCGTCTTTAAGTTAAAGTTTGATATTTTAAACTGGTATTAGATTTATTTTACTCCAGTTATAAACTGTTAACATAATAATACCTAACAAATTGTTTTTTGGTAATAAAATCGAGAAAGTGGCTGAAAATCATGTCTGAAAAGAAAATAGGTGTCTAATTAGCAGAAAATATTTTTTTTTACAAATTAATTTATTAAATGATTTTATTGGAAGATAACATCGCTAAAAATTAATCGAAAAAATTATAGTGAAGAAAACGTGCAAGGAGCAGAGAAGATCAGTATCATCGGTGCCAATTGATTCCTTTGATGGCTACCAACTGGTACCTAAGGGAAATCGGAGTAATATATACCATCGGATATAACCCGTCTGGTATTAATTAAATTATACTTGATTGCAGAAGAGTTGCATAGTCATGAATTAGGCTTGATATCAGCGAACACAAATTCACCAAGATGGCTGAGCTCCTCGTTAAAGCTAACATCTAAATGAGCTAACAAAATGTAGACTCGTGCATAATGAACCGACATCTTTGCTAACACTTTATCATTGGAAAGAGCTAAACGCTGAATACTCGTTTCGTAAACATAATTCGGACTGTTAGTGTTGGTAGTGAAAGAAAAAAATATTATTCTCGGAACAACTTGTTTTAGATTCGTCTTGTCCGATTCCTTATCACTGGATAGTTGAGATGCAGTCACCATTTCTTGCCAAACAGAGCATCATCGGTGAACTTCTAGTATGTGTAAATCTCATTAGGCGCATCTTTAAGCCTTTAAACTAAAACAAGGAATTCCATGCTTGACAGAATAGAAATTAATTTGGATTTAAAAACTAAAGGGTTGCTGAGTATTATCTAAAATTTTTGAAGCACACCATTTGATGATATTTACTTTTTTTTTTTTTTTTCGGGAAATTTATTTGATATTTACTTTAAAGTTTTGGAATGTTGATATGTTTTATTCGAAAAAGGTTTCTGGCAAATAGTCGATTAAGAGGTTATCGATTAATACAGGCTATTGGACCATGCATTGAATTCAATAAATTATGTTCCAAAAACATTAAATCCGATACCCAATGAAATGGTAATCAACGAACAGAGATTCGATTCTTTGAATCAGAAGTTTTTGAGTATATGAAGATATTGCTTTTCCCATTAACAAGATGCTGGTAAATTATTTATCTTACAACCGATCGGGGCTCTCAAGATTTTCATTAGTTAGAAATATTTCATGTTTGGAATGTATAAACCGCAACAGTAGAGGTGAAACAAGTTTAAATTTAATTTTGTTGTAAGTTTTTTTTTTTTTATAGAAATGCTTACTTGAAAATATATTAATATAGCCTACTCAACCAAAAACCAAAAACGCAACTTTCTCTGGAATGAGGAATCATTAAAGCAGAATTTCATTAAGCCTAAATACTTAAATTTGACATATGACGGAAAGAAGTTGAATACAGTAAAAACGGGATCAATTTCTCCGATAGACATCTTAAAAAACGCTTCAACCCATTTTCCAAAAGTGTATTCTGAATTTATAAAAAATCCCTACTCTCTAGAAAATCTTGAAATTTCCAGTATCGATGAATTAATATCAAAAAAAGAGATATATACAACGATTTCAGGAAAATTTTGGAATTTATACAGTCCAATAGATATAAATGGGGAGATAAAATTCCTAAATCCAAAAAGTCCAGAGGACAAAGACCTTGTTTTAGAAACAATGTGGAGATCTTCAGCTTTTATTTTATCAGCTGCTTTAGCTAATGTTCTATCAAACGATTTATTTGTATATAAAAACAAAGTCTTGGATCATAGTTTCTCAGAGGATGGAACCTTGTTTGCTGGTGGATTTTACACTGAGTTTTATGCGTTTCATCAGGGAAGGGGCGATTTAGTGAGTAAAACTTTGAAGTTTGATGGTTCTGGAAATGACTTAAACGACCAAATTATAAAATCAATAGAACGAGTTTGCAAGTTGCCACAGAATGTGAGAATGTTTCTAAAGAGAGAGCAATTGAATTTGGTCTGGAAGGAGTATACTAAAATTTGTAAAAGGAATGATCCAATAACAAATTTAACGGTTGATTACGAATTGGCTATAAAAATTATGCAAGGCAATCCTTTCGCTCAGTACTTAATTAGTCAAGCGGCTAAAAAGGGTGCAAAGGAGTTCAATTTATATAGAGTAGGTGATTACATTGGTTACCCAGAAGGTCCAGTTTTTTCCAGTTCAGATGTTTTGGTTAATAAAGTTGAGTTAAATCAGGGCTCTTCACATTTTACTTTGGAAGAAGAGGACTTGGAGCTTTATTCAAATAAATTCAACTATATGGAACCGACTTTAAATAGAATAACGGGGATGA
Organism: Smittium mucronatum; assembly: GCA_001953115.1. NCBI lineage: Eukaryota > Fungi > Kickxellomycota > Harpellomycetes > Harpellales > Legeriomycetaceae > Smittium > Smittium mucronatum. The sequence continues at coordinate 11,286 of LSSL01007654.1, read as the reverse complement.
CTCTTTTTAATAAGGATTCAATAGATAAGTATTTGGCTAACCAGGCATCCATGACCAAGAATGACCATAGAGTTATTGGAAAAGATCAGGATTTGTTCATGATGCATACTCTTTCGCCAGGTTCACCATTCTTCCTAATCCACGGAACCAGAATAGTAAATAGAATACTAAATCTAATAAGAAACAAGTACTCTGAGTACGGTTTTGATGAAGTTATCACTCCCCAAATATATTTAAAAAGTTTATGGGAAACTAGCGGCCATTGGGAAAACTATAAAAAGGATATGTTTGGTGTTGTAGATGCTTATACACAAAATAGTAATATTATAGGCGAAAGTGATAATGGTCCAGGTTGCTGCTCCAATAGCCATGATTCTGGAGATATTGCAGCTGGGTTAAAGCCTATGAATTGTCCCGGACACTGTTTAATATTTTCTTCTAAGGTAAGATCTTACCGAGATTTACCTCTTAGGTTAGCCGACTTGAGTCCTTTACACAGGTAATACTCGATATGTATTTTTTTATCTACAAATTATCTTTTAAACATAATAACATATATTCAATCGGTTACTTTTTCTCATTTCTGATTTACATAAATAGAAATGAACCGGTCGGGTCGTTAAGCGGTCTAACCCGAGTAAGGAGATTCCATCAGGATGATGGACATATATTTTGTTCCCATCAAGATATCCAAGAGGAAATATACAAGCAGCTAAAAATGTTGGATGAGGTATACTCTATTTTCAAGTTCAATGAGTACAGCTTATGCTTGTCAACAAGACCATTGGATCACTACATCGGTAGTGAAACTCAGTGGAATGAAGCTGAAAATATGTTGAAGTCAGCTCTTAGAAAAGCTGGTAGAGAATGGACCGAGAATAAAGGGGACGGCGCTTTTTACGGGCCCAAAATAGACATTCACGTAAAGGATGCACTTGGCAGAAACCACCAGACAGCCACAATTCAACTGGATTTCCAGCTTCCAAAGCGATTTAAACTGAAATTCGTGGGAAAGGACGGTTCACGAGAAGAGCCTGTCATTATCCATCGAGCAATCTTAGGAAGCGTAGAACGAATGATGGCTATTCTGTCTGAGCATTATAGGGGGAGATGGCCATTTTGGATGAGTCCTCGCCAAGCTATGGTCGTTCCCATTCTTCCCAAGGAATCAAAGGACGTTCCAGAAGAAGTCAATCTCGCTAATCAAGAATTTGTTATTGAATATGCTAAAAAAGTGCATCGATCTTTACTTGGAGGTAACTTTTCAAAATCTGAGCATGGAGGGGAAAGTATTATTTCTGTTCGCGACAGTGAAAGGGATAAAAGCGTTGAGTTCATCGAATCTAGAATGAAGAATTACCGGTTTTATGTTGATTTGGACAGCAGTCTTGGAAGTACAAAGTTGGGTAGGGTAGTTAAAGATGCCAGACTAAGCAGGTACAACTATTTATTGGCAGTGGGAGTCGAGGAGGCTAAACAAGGTTTGGTTAATGTTAGGAGCTTTAATAGTAAAGAAATCGGCGTCGTCACTTTGACTAGACTACAGGAACTGTTTATGGAGATGTCTGATAACTTCGATTAATATTTAGAAGAATGGGTTTAGAAATTCTATTAGAGAAAAAAATATTCTAATTATATAAATAAGAGATAGTAGATAATGATAGATTTTCCAATTTTTGGATCCCAATACCAGGCTCCTGAGAATGAATTTTTTTTAATTTTTTTAATTTTTTTTTGAATTTGGTAATAGAATATAGCCAATTGGGTGAAGTATATACATTATAAATGATTTACAAGTCTAGTGATAAGATTTGAGACAACTACGACACTTAAACTGTTACCAAGAAGTTTATAACGCTGTTTTAAAGTAACAGTTTCGGGATGATCTTGGTTTAAATCTCCGGTAAAAGTGAATTCATTGGGGAAACCGAGAAGTCTAGCAACTTCATATTCAGTAAAGTACCGGGTGTTTAGAGACGTTTGCTTATCGATCCCAACAGTTCCAGAAATTTGCAAGACCGATCCGGTTCCTTCGTTATAGTGTTTGTAACTTTTGGTAAAACAGCATGATCGATATGAAGAGGGCATGACCACATCAAAAACGTACCCATGAGTATCAAGCACTTTTTGATCAATTGAATAAGTTTTAAATTCAGCTTCCGTCAAATTATCGATAAAATCACTTATTTTATGACTTGAACTATCATTAAATATAGATTTTTCAAAGTTTATTTTTTTAAGTGAGCCGTTTGAAGAACCAGAGTCATTTGGCAAATTTTCAAAGACAGGGTTTGCCATTTCAACTCCCTTTATAGTATATAAAAGGTTGCTATCACTATAAGAATTATAACCGTTTGCAATTCCATCAGAGATTTCGAAACTAGATTTTGAGCTATCTGGTATAATGGTTTTAGAAAAATCAGAATTATCAATTTGTCGCCTTTTTGCCTATTAGAAAAAAGAAAGTAAACAAAAAATAGCAATAACTTGTAAAAAGATTAAAAAAAAAAATAAATTTTTTTTTAGATAAAAAATGATTAAACAAGTACCAGTAAATAATATCTAGTTCTTGAGTTTGGATATCCAAATTGTAAAGGATTCAACAAGTACTCCTCGACTTTATAATCACATTCTTTTAATTTTTCTAGAAACATTTCGTGTGAGTCTGATGTCTTTTTGTTAAAAAAAAAAGAGATAAAATAAATTTAATGTTTGAAAAGCGTTTAAAATTATTAATATCTATATGATGGGAGTAATACTAACCTCAAAGCCAGCAACATTTTCTAGTAAAATGTATGTTGGTTTGTTTTTGAGTTTTCCTAGAAGGTCTATCAAATATAAAAAACTTTTGGATCTAGCATCCAAAGAACCTTTTTGATGTCCCTGTCTTGTATACTATGATTTTTAATTAAAAATTTAATTTAATTTTTCAAGAAAAAAAAAAGTGAGTCAGAACGATATCATAAGCTTATTTATAAGAAAAAATCAAAAAAAAAAAAAACTAACCGGCTGGCAAGGAGGGGACATGGTCCAGAAATTAGCTCCTGTTTTTTCGTAGTAGGCCAAAGGCAAAGCCTCTATATTCCTCTATTATCAGAGCCACGCCAATCAAGAAGAGTAAATAATAAAATATATCAAAAATACATCAAATAAAAAAAAAATCTTAAGGTAAAAAGGATAGATGTATACCTGAACTATTTTTACTTCCGGAAAATTTTTTCTGTAGACATTATTAGCAGAGGGATTGATATCAAAAGCTTGTAGTACTTTAGCATTTATTCCAGCACGTTTAAATCCAAAGTGCTATCAATAAAACAAAGAATTTAAAAAAAAATCTGCATAAAGGAATAGAAATATTCGTGTTAGAAGATTTTTTGTTTGAGTAAAGGTCTAAAATTCAGGAAAAAGAAAAAAATCGTACCATTCCACCTAAAAGGGAAGGAATCTAAAGTTATTATCAAAAATCATTGAAAGGATTGAATGAAAATTTACCTATTCCACTGTAAAACTCTAACACTCTGAGATCCATTTTTATTCTTTGGAGACAAAAAAAACAAGTTTAAATCTGCTTTTTAAGAAACAGTAATTTCAGTTATGAATATTAGTAGTAATATTGGTTTAATGTCTATTAGTTAATATTTTTTTGGAAGTTGTCACAATTTTTATAGTCTGATTTTCTTGAGTTTTATTACTGCCAATTTTGTTCTTGATTAGCCAATATGTTGTCTATTTTTATTTTTTACTATTGATGCTGATTTGCCACATAGATAATTTCCAGCGCCATAATCGTTGATCTATTGGCTATAGCCAAATATTCAGCGAATCAACAAAATTTCAATTAATGCTTTATTCCTGATCTTAAATTGGCATTTTCAAACAAATGGTTTGTAACTTAACATTTCTCTGATGCATTCATGATTTCTTTAATCAAAAAAAATTTACATTCAAGTGCCAATTCGAGTTTTTATTGCGAAAGTCGAAGTTCCCACTAAGAGTAATATTTGATAACTCAAATATATCGAAGACCCTTATATAAATAAAAATGCGAGCTTCAGACATGATAAAGATATTTGGCGATACTGGGGAAAGGTTAAATTAGATTTAATACAAGTCTATTAACACAATATAAACAGATTCAAAAACATCATTTTAACTAGCTTCATTCGCCCTTTTTAACAAATTGCTAAAATATTTTAGGCTAGAATGTGTTTTCGAAACTTTGGTTTCTACTGAAAAGAGATCAGAAAATTTAAAAAGAAAAAGCCTTTTAATATCCGGTGATAGTGGAAGTGGTAAATAAGAAAATTTTCTTCTTAGTAAATACCAAAATGAATAAACATTTTGATCTTTCGAACGTTGCGTTAGCCTTGAATTGATTTAAAAAAAGTATTCAAAATTTTTCTATTTGGTAGGAAAATCACTGCTCGTAGATTTAGCTGCAAAAAAATATGGATTTACGGTAATTTTAAAAAAAATTTGAGCTATTTGAAATTTCTTTCCCAGAATTTTATCGAGTTGAATGAGTTTTTTATTTGATTGTTTATAATTTAGGTATCTACAGTAAATATAGGCGTAATCAGCTCAATAAATCCAGATTTTGTTCCACAAGAAATAATCCGAATACTAAGTCAAGCTTCAAGACTAGATAAATGCATTTGTAAGCCAATGAAATTTTAAAACCAAGTTGATATGGTTGCTGTTCTTTTAATCCATGTAGCCTTTTATTTATTTATTTTAAAATTATCAAAAATATTTCATAGTCCATTTTAAGGATTTGGAACTGTTCAGCGATGAAAAATGTGTAGTAGGCTTGATTAACGGATTCGAAATTATGAGCAGGGAAAATAATACATGTATAATGGTACAGATAATGATAATATTTTTTTAACGAGATTAAAATTTCGACTATTGGCAAAAAAAAATAGCAATTTTCCGTAAAAAAAAAAGCTCTGATTTATTTGCATATTTTTCCGGAAATTTTAATAGATAGGATCTACTAGCAATTCTGATAAAATCGATACAGCACTATTATCTTTATTTGAGGTATATTTTTTTTCATTTTATTTGGAATTACTTTTTCTGGATATTTTTTTTGTTCTGTTTGGTAGTAAATTCTCTAAATTTATTTTTTGTTTTTAATTTGATGTAAAAGGAAAAGCTGGAAATATCTACATTAACAGAAGGTCAAATACGGGAGGCATTTAATTTTTTTTTAAAAAAACACAAGATTGAAAGATTAGCTATTTACGATTTACCAAAGATATGCTTCGGGTTCACAGTAGCTGACGTAAGTTTGGTTGTGACTAGGGCCATATTCAATTGTCTTTTAGGTAAATATTATTTCTGAAAACAATCTATCTATAATTTTTAAAAAAATTCATTTAATTAGAAAACAGAAAAATAGAGCTAAGAGATTTAGTTGAGGCCAAACGATCAGTTTTGCCAACTGCTTCTGATTTATTATTCAAAGTTTTACCAAAGCAGAATTATGTGCACTGGGATGATATTGGGGGATTATCTGAAGCTAAAGTAAATAAAAAGTTTCATTATTTGGAAATTATCACTGTAAATTCCATTTAAATTTTGTAAATATTAGAGATTGCTCGAAGAAGCGGTTATATGGCCACGAAAGTACGAAAAATCATTCAAGTCACTCAAAGTCAAACCTCCTGTTGGAATTTTAATGTACTATTTTTTTATTTTGTATTTATTTAATCCATATTTAAAGCAAAATATATGGAAAAGAGTCAATAGTAAAAATTTAAGCGCTATTAATATATATCACTGTGTAGGTATGGACCTCCAGGAACAGGAAAAACAATGCTTGCACGAGCGGTCGCAACTGAATCTAAATATAATTTTATGGTTATTTCTTCATCTGATTTCGTCAAGGCAGAAGTAAGATCCTCCCACTTAATTAGAAAAAACAAAATCACTTTAAAAAATGTAGTTTTATTAGATTGGAAGGTCAGAAAAAGCAATTTCCAACGTTTTTGAGACAGCTAAAAAAACAGCACCCACTATAATTTTCATTGATGAGCTTGAATCATTGTTCGGAAATTATGAGGGTTCGGGAAATTTAACAAAGAAGGTAGTTTGTTATTATTTTTGGGACAATATGTATAATTTTTCTAAGGCGATTAAACATATACAGTATTATTTAGATGGTTTCGCAATTATTGATGGAGATTGACATATTGAGAGACGGTGATTTCAAAGTTATTGTGTTGGCTGCTACAAACGCTTTAGATTTGGTTAGTTCCGACTTGACTCAATCAGGTATTGTTTTTAATGAAAATCGCGAAAGCTCCGTGTTATTTTAAATGATTAATAGCATATTTTTATTTCAGGTAGGATGGATATGAAAATATACATCCCTGCTCCTAGCTATGAAGAAAGAATTGAAATATTTACAGTACTTACTAGAAATTACGATTTGAATAAAGTGGATTTTAAAAAAATTGCAGTAAAAACAGCTGAATTCACTGGTGCAGAAATAAGCTCTGTTGTCAGATCAGCTTGCTTAATTGCCTTGGCTAGATCAAGATCACTTGAATCCCAACTGTCTAACCTGGGCATATCTGAAGGGAATAAAGAAAAGGATCAATCTTTTAACGAAAAAATTGAGCTTGTTCAGAGCGATTTTTACTCTGCTATAGAAAAAGTGCTGTTATTCAAATAATTCAGAAAGAATTTCTATATATTTATATTTAGATTTAATTCGTTGATTCTGCGCATTTTTACCAATCAGATTTAGATTTAACCACATTCTATTGGTTAAAAATCCATTGCATAATTTCATACTGCAAAATTTTATGAATACTTCTCCAATAAAAAAAATATTAAACTTTCGCATCAAGTTTTTTTTTATTAATTCTTTTTTGAATATAGATTGGTGTAAATAAATTAGAATTTTTTTTTTGAAAGGAATCTAGACGAATATGAGACTACTAACACATAACATGCTTCAGTGCCATGTCAAGGGATGTGATGATTCCAGCAAGAACTTCCCTTTGAAATTAGAAAACTGCCAACTCGAAGAGATAGAGGCGGAACGTAATAACGAATTTCTAGTTAGGATGTACCCACGAGTTGATTGGAATGCTCTTCGCACTAGCTGCCAACAGCTAGGAATCAACAAACTGCCTGAAGAGGCCCCAGAAAATATCGAAGACAATGAGCCAGTCTTGGAAGCATTGCATTCGCTCTTGCTAGAAACCAATGTCCTAGAAGGTCAAATGGTCTGCAACGGTTGCGGTCATATCTATCCAATCAGGAATTCAGTTCCCAACATGCTTCTAGCCGAACATGAGATATAGAAAGAGTCGCTCACCAGAATATATACATTTTCCCAATCCGCACTTTATTTATTGTTGCGTTAAGGGGGGAGCTCTCTACTTTCTTTATGGTAGTCTTTATGATAGATTGGTACCTCCTTTGCTTAGTTTAGTTTCTCACAATATTTTCTAATTTCTATATGCTAAATAAAACTTTATTCTGCTTCTAATAATGCCAACTAATGATTCTGTTGACATCCTCTAAAAGAGTAAATAGATTCTCATTTAATTAATTTAACAAATTAAAAAAAAAAAAAAGTTGATCTGATCTGGCCAACCGTCTTTTCCATTTTCTCTGCATATTCTATGGAAAAAAAATGAACGACACCATTTTCCATAATTGGTATTTTGACATCGCCTAAAGATAATAAATACTGTTAATGAATATTATAAAGCATGTAATTGGCTCACCTTTGAAATCTCAACAAAATTAGTGCGGTGAATAAAAACGCGGTAATTCATGCCTTAAATCTTTTTTAGATTTAAACTATCTATTTTTTTTCACTTTTGTAAATAAAAGTTGGTCTTATTTCTCAGATTTACAAGACTTTGTATTCAAAACACTACAAAAATGTCTAAAAGAGTCGCCGAAACCCAGATTACTCAAGACAATCCGATCGAGCTTGATGTGGTAAGTCCTCATTCCATCTCTTGCAACATTTTCTTCTTTATTCTGTATATTCACATAAAAAACGCTCTTACCATTAGGGCGATTCTTCAAAGTCAGATCAAAGTGGTGCTTTCAAAGTTGCTGACGAATCAGTCCTAAAGAATAGAATGTATGAGTTTGATCCTTTCTTTAACCCTTCATTCCGCTATTTATTTAAAAAAAATCAACTTACTTTCGTTTTTGTATTAGGATAAAAGTTCCTAAATCTCGTCTTAAAGGAGATTCCAAAATATCAACACCTAGTAAAGATGATAGCGATAATAAACCTTCTGTTTTTAAAAACTTTGCATTTGGCCAAAATAACTCTGGTAATTCCTCCCTCTTTCCTTCTTCAAATTCAACTACTTCCAACCAACCGGCACCCAGTTTGTTTGGAGGTTCAAATTCTATGAATTCTTTCTCATCAACCCAAACAGAAACTTCTGATACTACAGTCTCAGATAATGCTTCTAACTCAATCTTTGGAAATCAAAATAATCCCCCTAAAGCGGGTATATTTGGAAGTTCATTCCCCTCCTCAAATGCTTTTAAAAATTCTTTTCCCTCTAAACCCGAAGGATCTGTTTCTTTCAACTTTAATAGCACCAATAATAATTCTTCTGAAAAATCACAGGACAACCCTGTTTCCAATAGCTCCTCAACTAATGGGTTTGTTTTCGGTTCAGCTAACAGTGCTGCCGCACCCACAGCTACCTCAAAGAGCTTTGTTAAAGATCTACCAACCATGCCTAGCTATAGCTTTGGCAACTTTGCCACTAAAAGTACCACTGATTCAAACAACTCTTCCAGTCTGTTCAAGGCCCCTCTCAATAGCAATACTGAAAGCAACATTCCTCCCTCTGGAACCGAGTTTAAAAGTCTGGTTGGTAAGCCTATTGAAAATAACCTTTTCTCAAAGAAGTTTGATTCTGATCCCAAAAATTCCAGCACTCAAATTCCATCCAACCAAACTGCTCTAAACCCACTCAACAATTTTGGCAGTATTTCTGCTAACAAACAGATAAGTTCAGATAATACTTCTTCGTTCAAATTGTTTAATAAAGATAATTCTAGGCCTGATAAATTACAAACCGATTCCGAAACCCAGAATCAAAAAAATAACTCAACCATCCCAAAAACCGAGCGCATAAAAGATTATTTAAAATCTTTGAGAGGTCTCAATTCCAGCTTTGTAAAAACATTATCCGAATGCTACGAATCTGATCCCTTTGAGGATTTTAAACCACTTTTCCCTCAATATATAGATTTTATTAACTCCTTGAACTCTAATTACAGTGATATTCTTAAAGAAACTTCTGAAAATGATAGTACCTCTAATTCTGCATCTAATGCTATTTCAAATTCCAGTAGCATACCTCCTAAAACATCCTTATTTTCGCAAAGCATATCCAACACAAGCCAATTTTCGTCCGATAGTCAAAGCAAAGAAAAAACCTCAGATTTCCATACAGAGACATCTAGTTCCAGTTTCGGTATAACTACGAGATCTAGAGCTAGTATCGGCGGCAATTCATCTACCAATAACTCCCAAATTGAAAAACCCCAGGCTTCATTATTTGCCACTAGTAAAACCAGCGATGACAAACCCCCTGCTAGCTTATTTGGCAAAAATGAATCGAGTTCGAGTATCTTTTCAGGAGTTGGAACAAAATCTGATCTTTTTTCTCAGAAAAATTCAGATTCAATCGATGTATCCACTGTGCCTGGAAACGGGTTTAAAGATTCATTGAATAAATCAGAGAAACCAATTGTGCAAATATTTTCCAAAGATAGTACAAAAGATGATAACCCACAAGCGCCTAAATTGGCAACCTTTGTGGTTGGTGACAAAGTAGTCACATCAGGAATTATGTCACCCAATACCTCTGGCGAGAAATCTAAAGAAATTGCCAAAGCCTTCTCCTTTAGTTCCAACCCAACACCTACAACTTCTATTTTCGGAAACAATACTGGCAGTTCTCTTTTTGGAAATAGCACAGGTAGTTCCCTTTTTGGAAATAAACAGAGCACTACTTCTCAGCCCAACCCATCGAGTATTTTTGGAAGCGTACAAACTGAACAAAAAACAGCGACGAATGACCAGGATGAGGAGGAAGTAGCTCCTTCCTCACCAAGTAAATTAGCACAATCTGCTGGATCTAAGGGTGTTGGCGAAGAGGACGAGACCACTGTTTACGATGTGAGAGCTAAAATATTCAAACATGATCCAAATCATGAACAAGGTCCAAAATATGTAGATTTGGGAGTAGGGTTTTTGAGGCTCAACACTCGCGAGCAAGATGGAAAAAAGCATGCGCGTGTTTTATGCCGACAGGATGGAACAAGCATTGTCACATTAAACTCATCTCTCACCAAAAACACTCCTCTGCATCACAAGGAAGGAACAAAGGATATTCTGCTGATTTCCTTTGAATCTGCCAGTTCGACTTCCAAATATATTATCCGCGTAAAGACTCCAGCGCTATCCAATGATTTGTTCCTTAAAATCAAATCTACGATAGACACACTTTAACCAATCGGATTTCACAGTTAATTTTTTTCATTTTTATATTATCATTTATTGGATTAATTTTTTTCTTTAAAATTTTTTATTTTTTTACACAATTTTTTTAAAGGATTTCCTATTTGGATATAAAATAAAAGATTTTTTTATTAGCTATAAAGAACAGTTAATTCTACATTAGTCATTGTAGCCCAATCTTCTAGCTGAGTGTACTATAATTCCATAAAATTTTGGTTTCGCAAATTATTTCTCTTACAGGATAGAAAAAACAATTTTCTTTATTAAGTGAAACTGAAAAATCATGAAGGCCAGTCCAGCAGAGATTGCTGATAATTCTAATATCAAGGGCTCAAAGAACAAGGACAAGAAGTCCAAGAAGCGAAGTTCTACCTCTGAGGAAGTTGGCAGAAAAGAGAAGAAGGAAAAGAAATCCGAAAATAAGGAAAAGGAATCTAAATCAAAGGGTAAAAAGAGCGAGTCGAAGAAATCCAAGTCGGAGTCAAAGGAAGGTGCTGATACTAAAAAAACCGGAGGGGCTGGGGAATCGTCAGAAATCGAAATAGTCGAGTTTATGCAACAGAATGGGGTGCGAATAACCAGTGTGGAGACAGGAAAAGATATGAGCAAAGTGTATCCACCAATCCTGAGTTTCGGGGGATCAGGATTCGACAAGGATTTGTTGTCGAGTTGTAGCAGTTTCGACAAGCCGACACCAATCCAATCAGCGTGCTGGCGGATTCTGACTGAAGGCAAGGATATTGTTGGGATCGCGGAGA
>LSSL01007653.1:0-29102 GCA_001953115.1 Smittium mucronatum | reverse complement strand
TTTTTTTGAGAATAATCTTCGAAAAAAAAAAAGAAAGAGCGTATGTTCCTTTTAGACACAAATTACTAATAGAAAAAATAATCATGTTTATTTGGTCCTAGCGAGAGGTTAAAAAGGATTTTTATTTGTTAAATATTAATTATTTTTATTGAAGGATGTTGTAAATAAAAACCAATAAGAAATTAGGAAGACCTTTTTTGGGAATGAGAATATTTTGAATTGATTCCGAAAATAAAAAAAGGCTATTTTTGTAATTTTCCCTCTTGGGAAATAGTGCTTATGTTTTTGGAAAATGAATTCAGAATTTTTGGGAAATTAACTCGGGGGTTTTAGAAAACCGTATTATTTTTTGGGAAACAATTCCATTCATGTTGGGAAATGTTATTGGTTGTTCGGAATGGAGTGTCTTAGATTGGGAAATCGTGTAATTATTTTGGGAAAACATTTCAATTAATTGGGAAGGGGTTCCAATCTCGGTGGATAACCCTGTAATGTAAGGTTATTTTTTTGGTGACTTTAAAATTTTGACTAATTCTTACAAGAAATATTATAGAGCTTGAATTTTCAACTCCTGGAACAACTTTAATAAAAATTTATCTTAATATTTTGATATATTTTGAAAACTCTATTTATAACTAGATAATAACTAAAAAAATAACTAAAAAGAATCACTGTAAATCAACAAGTTATTGAATAAAATTGGAGGATTTGATCATAAAGAAAAATTATTGAGTTATTAAAAAAGGATATATTTTTTAAAAATAGAATTTATTTCTAATAAAAAGTTATTTATGTACTTTAATTTTATAATTAAGCTTTTACCTAAAAAATATATACTATATCTGTTATTCAGTTTTGTTCTAATGAATTTAAAATCATTAAAAGATATTCAATCGAGTGTAGATAACATTTTATTGATTTTTTAAATATTAGTTTATTTTTTTAAGGCATAAATTCTTTTTATTTAATGCAAAAATGATATTTATGAATTTTCAATAAAACGATTTAGTTATATTAAAAACTTTATAAAATTTAAAAAATAATTAATAAAATAGGTAGTGATATACATCTTAAAATTTTATAACTATCAGTATCCAAAGTCTCTTACTTATGAAAAAATTCAATACATTGAATAAAAGTTCAAACTTTTCACAAACGTATTTATCGCAAAATAATATTCCTTTAAATTTACTTCTTTATATAAAAATTTAATACCAAATATTTATTTTTTAACTTGGGTTATTTTTTTATGCACGATATTACTAAAAATATTTAATTTCATAAATAACGGAAATATTTTTTTGTCACTTTTGTCTACAATTATCCTCGATAATTAGACATAATTATTTTTTACCTAATCTTTATTTAATTTCGAAATATTTCATGTAAATTGAATAATTTAACCCCTAATTTTTTTTAATGGTTAAAAGTATAAAATTTCTTCTCGTAGAAAAATAAAAAAAAATAAAATTAAAAGCATATAAACCTTCTTTTTTTCCAGTTTTCTTGAATTCTTTGACATATTTTCTTTTTTTAGCTACTAAACCAGTTTTGAGTATAAAAATTAAATTGATAAAATTAATATTGAATATACTAACAATCAGGGAATACTTTGGAGAATTTTTAACAAATTATTTACTCTTGAAAAATAAAACTTTCACCCAGAAACAGTCTAAGTTCCTTAATCAGTGGATATGAATCCTCCAATATCCAATATCATGGAGAAACCATTTTCTGTCGATATTCGTTCTACAAAGAGCCTCAAGAAGTTCTTTCAACGGTTACGGAGGGATTTTTCAAGCCTCCTCTGTTTGAAATCAATCGAAAAAAAAGTCCTTGTAGCATATCCCAGGAACTCATTCATGTAATATGGCCCTCCCGCTGTCACTTTCAAGTTTTTCGACGGCTTCAAGCGCACCGATACCAATATGTATGACAAAAAGTACAATTTATCATCCATTAATAGGTCTATTGATTTTTTTGTGCTCAAGTGCATTAAATGTGGCAACCATGTGCCTGCTCACAAGATTATAGAGTTATCAAACTAAATTAGTATGATCTTGGCTAAAGCAGCAGCATATCTAAGTTAGTGCAGCATATTTCAGGGATATAGAGCGAGGATTTTGAAACCGACATGCCACAATTCATTCAGAAATCAAAAATTTCTTTGTCAAAACCGGATATATTTTCGAATTTAAGGTCATCCAATGGATGGCAAAAGTGCAATCAAGAGATAAAAACCATGGAGGTTCAGTTAAAAAAATTAGAGAAAAATTTCAAGACTCTTGGGAATGCATCAGAAACAACCGCAACATATCAAAGAACCGCAACAAGTATGGAAGCAGATGCTGTGCCATTTCAATGCCGATAAGGTTAATTTTTAGGACTAATGCAGCACCAGATTCCGAAATTAGATAGCTGACTGAAGCTCTTAGAAGAGGAACAAAAATGCTAACCAATCATGAATTGGCACTTCAGGTGTAAAGAAATCGTTAACACCCCCTTCAGTGTGGATCCACCAAAATCCAAACAGCAAAATACCTGTGTCTAAGTTTTAAAAAAACTTCTGTAAAATTTCTTCGAACAGGAGATTAAAAATATCTCTAAAAAAGAGATATAGGAGGGGGGGGGGGGTTGGCAGAGAGGCCAAGGATTCTTCTCAAGGAATTTCAACTCCACAAAAAATAATGCATGAAAACAGATGGCTCTCAATATGAGAAATCTGAACTGGCCCATTCACGTGAATAATTTCAAGAATAAATAACCAAACTTCGTATCACAAATCCAGAGAAAAGGGCGAGTGGATTGCAAGTATAAATCTCAGTGAGTATTTCTTGCACATTCTCGTAAGCAAAACGTCAATAAAATATCTCAGATTTGCGTGGAAACATCGTTTTACCGGTAAAATATACATACATTTCATCTATTATTAAGCCCAAATTATTCAAAAAAATATCAAATCCAGTACTTAAGTTTTCCAGAACTTTAGGTATCCGAAGCTTCACTAATTTGACGATTTTCTAGTCTTGGAACCAAATATAATTTATTGTATCGGATAAATTTTATGTTTATAAACAAGCTGTAAAAGTTAGAGTTCCTCATTAATAATTAGAAGTCTTATATGAGCCCAAAGCAGTTCATTATTTATTTGATTATGGAAATCAACACAATTCAAATGAGCTTCATTGTTTCAAAGAAGAGAACCAGAGATCTCACACGATAGGTATTCAGAATGATCTGAAGTTGGAAGACCTCGATGAGATACTTATTATCATTCATTGGGAAGACACAGGCAACAAGAGTCGCCACACGCTCAGGATTACTCATGATCAGTAGAATTCTGGAGCTCAACAGGGCTATCCTACGTACCACGCTTTATTGAAGATTGAAAGTATCTTTGGGTTAGTCAGATATAATAATACATATCATTAGGAGATATACTTCAATTTTATGGCGGATTAGGCTTCCCTTCAGAAATACCATAAGTCAAATTCTAATAAATGCAGGAAAATTCAGTTGAAGAATAGTCATTGGTCAGAGTCAGCACTCAGAAACATGGACCAAAGCACAGTCGAAACCTCAGATAAACATCAAGGAGCTGCTAAGAATATAAAAAGATGTTAAAATATCATAAAGGGAAGGATCTTATTTTTTTACTAATACAAAAACGCTTCAATCATCTGTGTGAAGAGGAAAAAACCGGATCTCTATATCACTTTGAAATACTTGAACTGATGGGTATAAAATTCCTCAGCTTCCTAACAAGTTTATAAGTCAACTACATGCCATAAATTGTGAATCCGACAGACGCACCATACCTGCCTATTTTATAGGCATGATGTTCAATATCAGATATAACATCTTGAATGATTCAAAAATTCTTTATTACTCGCGATATCGAAATGTTTTCTAGAAAACCCATTCATGTACTGAAAAAGTTTTTGAGTTAGTAATGCTGCTTTCAAGTATTCTGAATCAACTTTTTCGGGGAAAATTGGATCGAGTGAAAGAATCAATACATGTTTTACCATGCAATCTGATTCAGCAATTCAACCAGAAGATCCACAAGGAGAAAATCGCAGAAAATACGGTGAAACAGTTTAGGAGATCAGTTCCATGATGCCCAGATCTAAATAACCTATCAATAGCACCTCCAATCAATTCTCGTTCTTCAGAAGTCATATCTAACAATAGAAGCGTAAAACCAGCGATAATGCGCAACATAATTTCACTTGAGGTTTTAATTTTAAGCATTCAGGATATCAGGAAGTAGGGTTAAACAATCAGGTTATCAATTTGATTATAGATAAAATCCAATTCAGGAAAAATAAAAAGAAATATACAATCAGAAGATCGACTTTCTACAGCGGCTATCCACTTCTGCAAACTCTATGTAAAAAGTATCATTTTTTTGCGTTATAAAATATTTGAAACAGCGATGGAAAACGCTAAATTGGAAACTCGAAACATTGAATAATTATGAATCCGCCATTATTGACATAAACAACGACTTTAATAATTTAGTGAAGATAAAATATTGAAAATTTATCTCAAGAAAATATATTTATCCAAGACATTGTTATTTAATAACCCACTCTATGAAACTTTTCAAATAATTGACCAAATAAGGAAATTATTATCTAATTAGATAATATCAAAGTATGGATTTATTGCATTTTTTTTGTATAATAGCGTTCCTCCGCTTTCTCGGACTAGGTGAAATCGAGATTATTGATAATATCAAGACATTAGTGGCCAAAGGATCACCATTTTTATAATTTTTGACCAAAAAAGAAGTGCGATGGAACTCCGATTGAATTTTTTTTAAATTAATGCTCACTATTATAGGTGAATATCTCTAGTGAAAATAATAAGGTTTACAAAAAGCGGATTTCATAAAATCCTTGTGTAAAACCACAACCTTTACTCGAAGTTAATCCATATCTTATTTAATCGGAAGACTCAAGGACAACATTTTTAATTTTGGATCACAATATATTGTCAAATAGATTAAAAAATAATGTAGCTAATTTCATAAACACCCAATGTCAAATTATCTAAGGCGAGCTCACTTTGATCTACTCGTGCTACTTCATAAGGGGCAACATAAAACTATTTTATTACTCAAGGATTATGTTAAAGAAGATGAATATTTGATAAATACTAACAGTTATCACATAGGGAAAGAGAAAATCCTATGAAGATGTATTAAAATCTGAAGCAATATAATTATATCAGACCAATGAAGCATAATAATTTGTTTATTTGAATTTTTATAAAAAATATTATTATTTTGAGAATGGCTAAATCAATTATGACCCATCCAGTTCCACCATAATTATTTCAAAAGATGTTCTGGAGTTCAAGAAAACAGGAAAAACAGAATTTTTATATGCTTTTTATATTTATTTATTTTAAGAAAAAATTTTGTGCTTTTAAACCTTCTAAACTTTTGGGGGTTAAATTATTTAGTATCTAGGGATATTTTCGAAATTAAAAAAATATCAGGCAACGAATAATTTTATCCGGCTAATCCCATAATAATAACAAGTTTTGATTAAACTCAATTATAGATATTAAAAAATACTTTTAAATTTAACCTCATTATCACTGTCCTAATATAAGAATATTTTAAGCGTGATATCAATTATATTATATAAGAGTAAAATGTTCGCTTAATTTTCACTAAAGACAGACAAATATTTTTAATTTCTGGTAAAATCAGTCTATACAATAAAACGATAATTAGTTTAAAAAAATTTAGGGGATAATTAGAAATCTTAATATAAATATTTTTATGAAAAAGTTTTATAAAATATATACATATTTTCATAATAATTTTTATATTAAAAAATGCATTCTTCATTTAAAAGATAATAACTACACTCAACAGATACCTGATTTTCAACTAGTTTTTTAACAAAATACTATCTCTAATCATCAAATTTTGATTAAATTAACGAATGGTAAAATATTTTTGATATTACCGTTTACTATTTTTTTTTGATAGCCTAGCATAAAATAAAACTACTTTTTCAAAAGCAGGATAAATGGCGAAAATTTTAAAATAAAAATAAAAAATCACTCTCTTAACAGTGAGTATTTTTGAGTATTATTTTTTGGTATTCATATTTTTTTTTTGTAATACAGAAATTACCATACAGATTAAATTTATAAGCTTTTTTAAAATTATAAAAGTAAACGTATATACATTTTTAATATATCAAAAATAATTCGAAATTGTTTGAAAATCTTTTCTAGATTTAAATTTCATTTTTTAAATAAATAGGAAATTTTTTTGGTTGCGTAATAAAATAATATGTTATGCTTTCATAAAAAAAATTTTTACTCTTTTTTTATTATAGCTATGAAATCCTCATATAACCCCTTGTAAAATACAAAAAAGTTTTCGGTAATCCAGAATTTTTTAATTCATGACAAAAAATATTAGATTATTTCCAAAAAACAAATGATCATCATATATCGAAGCTTCAAGATTAAGTTTCAATTTAGAGCCTACTTTTTGAAATTTCTTAATACTTTTTTATAAAACCTTTCATATTGGGGTTTTTTTCCTGTATAAATATATGATTTAATAGTAATATTAAATATTTTTCTGACAATATTTGTAATTTTTAGTGTACTTTTTCTACCTTAATACCATCCGGATATGCTTTTACAAAATTTTCTTCAAATTTAGATTAAAGATTCATTAATTCTAGAAATCCTTCCAATTTCATTCTCAAAAAAAAAAATGATGTTGGGGGTATTTCGATTTCTAATTTAATTTTTAAATATACATATATCCCCTTAAATAATGCATTGCCAAAAATTTATGGTTCTGGTTTGACTATTTTTTGGAATTTTCGATACACGTGATACCAAAAAAAAATTCTAGCATTTTCTGGGCAAATTTTTAATGCATTATCCGTATATCTGAGGAAAAGAACCCGCAATGAAGCAATTTTTATTTCTTTTTGTATTTATTTAAGGGGTATATTTATGATCATTTAAATCACAAATATGCTATCAGCAATCTCACCCTTCACTAGGGAAACACCATAAATGCAAAATTCACCATTTTTATACACCTCACTATTTATTAATATAAGCTGATCTTGTCAAGTAGCTTATATGTTGCTCAGATATGTAAATTTCTGGAAATCATGAAGTTTTAATAACCATATTAAATTTTATCACATTTTTAAACTATCCATTTTTTGAATATTTTTTTCAGAAATTTTTAAGAATTAAGATTTTATTTTTATTTTTATTAATTTTTAAAATCACTTTCATTAATTCCAAGTCCATTTAAATTTAGGTTGTTTGAATTAGGAATATTTTGTGCCATAAAAAATTTCAAATAATTACATCCAAATTATTTTGGGTTAATTTTTTTTTTAAGATTGGAAAATACGCAATAATTTTTAATGATTTAATTTATTCAAAAAGTATTTTGACATTTTTTTTGAATATATAAAAATCTATTAAAAAATTATTGGCAATATTGATCATATTTTCTCTATAATTATTAAAAATTAAAAAAAATTTACAATCTTCAGGATTATTACCAGTAAAATAAACTAATTTTTTTTGTGGTCTGAATATACTTTGCACTCTATTTTGATGAAAAAATCAGCGGTAAATCCTTATCTAAAATAGAAAATTTTTTTTTTAGCTTTTTAGGAATTTTATGATTGCATAATTAATAAACGGGGGAATATATTAGATTCACTACAATATTAATACATCAAACCAGAAATCTGCATTTAAAACCGAAATTACATCTCTAGCCCTAAAATGTATTTCTTTTAGTAATTGGGCACTAAAAATACATTAATTTTCCCCAAATAATGGTTAATTTATTTTATTGCTTATAATAGCTGTCTTATTAAAAAAAATGGGGGGGTTGCAATAGTAAATTTTTTTCAGAAAAAAAAAGATTTGGATACGATTTGGATACGATTTAGAAAAAAGTTCAAGGATGAATAGTAAACCAAATATTGAAAAGATAAGAAAAGAAAAGGTTTATTTAGAAAAATAAAATTGATTTTTTTTTTAGGAATAATGGATATTTCGTATAATAAAAGGGTTTGAATCTTTTTTTTCAGATGATATATACAAATTCAAGATATAGTTATTTTTAATTTTTTTATCAATTTTTTTTATTTATGTTTCAATTTTAGGAGCCGATATTTTAGAAAAATAAAATAAATCATTCAGAATTCGAATCTGAATAACAACAAAAACCAAATATTTAATAACAAAAAAAAACTCTTTCAATATTATTATTAATTAAAACTTCCAATTAAATAAAAATAAAGATATTTGGGGCAAATCAATGTATTTTTAGTGCCTAATCACTCTCTGAAATATATTTTAGGGTTAGAGATGTAATTTCAGTACTAAATACTACTTTCTGGTTTGATATATAAGATTAAGGTGACTTAAATCTGTTACCTTTATCAAAATTATTTAAAATTGTTTTCCCTGTATTAAAATAAATTTGAATCTATGATTTTTGAATGAAAATGAGTCTTATTCTTATAAATTCCTATAAATTCAAATATGCTCATATTGAAATAGTTTGCGTATAATTTTTTTAAAAATCTTTTGTAAAGTTTTTTATCTGTGGCAAGAAATAGAATATATTTTTTGTATTTAAACTTTTAAATTTGGAAAATTTAAATAACATATATAAGATAATTGATAGTTTAAAAGAATAATAACTCGACGAAAAATAAAAAAGATGAAGGCAAAACACTATTTAATTGAGAAGATAGAAAGGTAGTTGTCAATAATAATTTTTTAAATGATGATAGAAAGATTTGAAATGGAGAAAAAAAAAAGAATTTGAAAGGATATAGGAATTGTAAAAAAATTGGCTCAAAAAGAAATGTATTTTAGGATTTGATTATTGGAAAGGAAATAACCTCTCTAAGGTTTTTAGATTTGGATAATAAGGAAATTATTCGGTCAATCCCCATTCCCCAGCCGGCTGTTGGGGGTAAGCCGAACTCTAGTGCATCGCAATACTCGGAGTTTGGTAAAAGAGCTTCAGAATCCTTTCTTTTAGTTCTATCAATCATCTGCATTGAAAATCTGACCCTTTGTTCATCTGGGTCGTTGAGTTCTTCGTACGCATTGACAAACTCCATTCCATCAATAAAGAGCTCAAATCGGCTTGATACGACAATTTCGTTATTTCCGTTTGATGCATCACTGTTAACAATGGATTTCGATTTTGCTAATGGACTCATAAATATCGGGTGACCAACTAAGAATGTGGGATTTATACAAAGGGGTTCAATAAATATTGAGATCAAGTTATCCATCAGCTTTGTTGGAGTGATAGGGTGAACCGAATCGGTTGGGATCTTGTTGCTCTTATATATCGAAAGAATGTTTTCTGTTATGAAATCTGAATTTTTCTCAATATCCAAATGCTTTCCAGATAAAAATTTGAAGCTTGAATTAAGCTTTTTTTCCAAAAAATCTATAATATTTATCTGTTTAAAGGGTGTGGAAAAGTTAATTTCTTTTGGAGGTGAATTTTCATGTGTTGATTCTGTAGATAAAATGAGGCTACCACCATTAATTCCGGTTACGAGGTTAGTTATTAAAGATTCGGTGGTTTTTATTAAGTCGGATAAATTGGCATAGGCCTGGTAAAATTCAATAGAAGTGAATTCGGGATTGTGGCTTTTATCAATACCCTCATTTCTGAACAACTTTCCTATTTCGTATACCTTTTCAAAACCACCAATCACAAGTTGCTGATGAAAAAACAATTTGACGGAAAGATGTAGAATAACAAAAAATTGTTAGTTAATAATAGGGATGAAACATAAATCTGAAAAATTAACTTTTTAGGGAATTAATTTTTGAAATAAAAACTAGACGTACCTTTAGAAACAATTCCGGTGATATACGCAAAAATAATTCGTTGTTTCCTAAGGCTGAAGAAGAAGTGACAAAAGGTTTAGCATTAGCTCCACCTAAGCTAGGCCAAAGAATGGGAGTTTCAACTTCAATGAAGCCTTGGCTATCGAAAAACTGACGAATGATTTTTAGAACTTTGCTGCGAACTATGATTGTATTTCTAGCTTTCTGGTTAACAAGAAAATCAACATGTCTATTTCTGAAACGGACATCGGGATTTTCTAACTTAGTTATGAATGGGATAGTTTTATAACAAGTTGATAGAAGCTCAGGATTTATTTGAGCAAAGATACTTAATTCTCCTGAGTTTGTTTTTCCAAGGATGCCAATTCCTCTAATAAAATCCCCAACCTGAAAATATCGATTAGTTAAATAAAACTGATCTAAAGAATGAAGAATTTCATTTTTGTCACTTTGAACTGTAACTTCATCAACCTGATTCGTATTCATAGATTCTGAATCTTTTTCTGAGGTTGGCGCAAAGAACTTGATGTTGTTATAATTGACAACCAATTGAAAATTTTTTCCATTCTGCAAAATATTGTAAAAGTAAAGTTTTTTCCCGCTGCTTCTTTTTGAAGTTATTCTTCCTTCTATAACAAAAACATTAGAGGTTTTCTCTCCGTTTTGCAATTCTGAAAATCTGGTTTTAACAGCAGAGAAATCGAGATATTGGGGGTTTTCTATATTAGGTTTTGTGTAGGAAGGGAAAGGGATTATATTTTTAAGAGAGATTTCTTTCAACCGCTCATCCTTTATGGGTCGCTTGTCGGTCGAAGCTATAGTTGATACTTTGGAATAAAACTTGATCGAATTTTTTGGAACTCTTGATAAGTTATTTATCGAAAGGGTAGAAAACTTCCCCAGTTTAGACGCGTACATTTTTGAATGAATATGAAGATTGAGCAAAGATTAAGGCGATGGGGTTACCCAGCAGTAATATCTTGATAAGCCAAGCAGTTTTAAAAAACAATTTGAGATGTGATTGGTTGATTTTTTTAATTTCGATTCACCGAAATTAAAAACATAGCTGCCAAATCAACGTAACATTGTGAATCGTCAATAGAAATTACCAATGGAAAGCGATCGGAGTAAACTATAACTTGTACATTGCATTTAAATGTAAGTTTAAAATTTTTACTATTTAAATTTATTAGGACAATAAATTTTTTAGTTACTGTTATTAGGTTGGAAACATACTCCAGGAAATTAAATATTTTACATCATGGCGGTTAAACTGGATTTTGACGAGGCATTGGTACAAATCTCAGCTAATATAATCGAAGAATTTAAGAGAGATGATAAGATCTTGACAACACGAATTCTTAGTCAGAAAATGTTGGTAAATGCACAGACCAGTCAGGCGCTATTGCAGAACTACAAAGAAAGAGCTTCATTAAATCTTGAGGAATTCTTTTGCACATACTTGATAGAGGGATATGTAAAAAATGAGATATCTAACGAAACTACTGTTCAAAAGTATAAATACGAATTGTCAACAGAGTCTGAAATTGAAAGTAATTCAAAAAAAAATTTTTATTGAGAATTTTTAATTCTATTCTTGCCAATTTTTTACGTTTTATTTTTATACTTTTTTGATTTAATAGACTCCAAATCCAAGTTTGAAAATCCGAAATTAACGATATATTCAATAGAGAAAAAAACCAATAATGTAAGTTTCAAAATAATAATTTTATTATTTGAGCTTTTTTGACCTTATGAAGACGATTATTAATAATCCTTTCTTTTTTGCAGAGTAATTCATTAATAGAATTGGAGAAGTTAATTTCCAGAACTAAAATTTGTGAGGAAGAAAGTAATTATCTGATTAGAGGGAAAAATATAGCCAAGAAACAGGGAGGAGTTGCAATTCCTAAAATTCCCACATTTGATTCAAAAGTGAAGGTAGAAGAGCCTAAAAAGGAAAAAAATGAACAACCATTAAAAAAGGACATTAAGGAAGTTTCAGCTGAAGTTAAGCCGAATATCAAAGATCTTGAAAAAGGGAAAGCTTCAGGTGCTAAAAAGATTGAAGTATCAAATGGATTTTTCGGGAAGAATCCAAAAAAGAGGAACGTTGACTCTGTAGAACAAAATCTTTGGGGACCAGAACCAGTCAAAAAAGCTTCTAAGGATATCCAGACTTTGGGAGACCGTTCTAATGCCCCCACTTTTGAAATTAATGATGATGAAAATGATAAAAAAAAAGAAATAATTCCTGAAAAAGTTAAACCAAGCCCTTTTAAATCAATTGATGACGAAAGCTCTGAGGAATTAGAAATTGAACCGGATGATCCTATGGAGATTATGGATTCGCCTATTGACAAAAATTCTCAAAAACAAAAGTCTAGAAACAGAAGAGTGATTATGGACGAAGATAGTTCAGAGGAAGAAGCCTTGCCTGAAACCAAGGCTCAGAAAACAACTGAAATCTTGTCTGAAGAGGAGGTCACACAAGTTGCGGAAACTGAAAAAAATCTCAAGAAAACCAACCGAAAAAAGAGAAAGGTAACGAAGGCTAAACATTTTCAAAATGAGAGAGGGATGCTTGTTACGAAAATGGTTGATTGTTGGGAAAGCTATTCGGAATCTGAGGATGCAACAGAGCTGGATAAACCTGCCTCAAACATCAGAGAGAACAACAATAAACCAGCAAAAAATGTAAAATCCAACCAGTCAAATTTAATGAGCTTTTTTGGGCAAAAGGCCAAAAAATAAAAATAAAAATTTGAAAAACTACTAATACTTTGTAAATTTATAAATAAAAGTATTAAAAAAGGGAATTACAAAATTACAAAAAAAAGTTTTAAAATGTTGAAAAAAGTGTGATAGTTCTGCCTCGTGTTTTATACGAGTTTGATTTAAAAGAGTGATGTATGGTCGATTGATAGTGAGATTTTAATGTTTGTGATGAGAGTATGGGTTTAGCTAAACACGAATGCCTTTGGATCCATAGACATTCCAGTCGTTGGATCTATATTGTTTTTGAGCATCTCTCTGTGTTGTCTTATGAGTCTTGCAGAATCGAAACTAACTCTTTCGTCCTTCATTATGCGCTTAATCTCATCGCTATCGAGTCCGACTCTACTATCGCCCGAAGAAACATTTAAACCAATATCGAAATTTTCACTAGTTAAGCCATCAATGTAATCTTGAGCGAAGCCATACCCTTGACCTTGGCCTATTGGCAATATGTTAACTGCGGTGTGTGAATTGGTTTGTTCGGAGAACGGTCTCAGAATGTTTGGGACTGTGGAATATACATTTCTGGGACCGAACATTAGCATTACCAAATAGTAGAGAGCTGCAATAATAAGATATTGAAATCAAGATTAAAAATCAAAAAAAACAAAAAAAAGAACGATTTGAAAGAAGTATTAATTAAGGGTAAATACCTATAAGTGTCAGAACTACAGTGAGCCAATATAGATAATCCCACATAATTTAATTATTTTTGGTATAAAGAAAACCGACTGCTTTCACGAAATTTCGAGGATCAAAAAGTTTCAATAGTAAAAAAAAAATTCAAGAAAAAAATTTAAAGATCTGTTGTTGAAGAAAATAATTAAAGTTACTGCAGATACTAATTTTCAAGATTCTAGCAGCGGTAAATAGTTCTTAGATAAAATAGCTAAAAATAAAAGAGTTGGATTACATAAGATAGTTTCGAGCATTGTTACAACAAGGCCTTGACTTTAAGTCCACCAATAATGTGACTTTTCTATTGCATAATAAATGTCTTGTATATTTAACCCCTCCTCTCCAGACCCTTAAACCCAGCCAATTCTTCAAACACCCACTCTGCCAGTCCCTATATGATGGATGGAATATTCGCACCAATAATTTCATATCCATCATAACTCAAATGCACAATGGCTGAAAAATGAGTGACATTTTCCTGCTTTTCTAAATGGGATTAATCATTCGATCTAAAGCACCGCTAATCAGAATTATCACGTGCCTCTTTTCCACCATGGATGAAGTATTCACTTGATAATTTTGCTTTGAAGGCAACTTTTAGTCATATGAATGGTTAATTAGTGCGGAAAAAGAAAAACGCCATTTATCCACACAGAAATTGACCTACATTTTAATTGGTTATAATTATTTCTGGTTTCCAATTTGTTGACAAAATGTGTTATCTTTTACAAAAAAAGTAATCCGTTCAGCTGCTCAAGACCAATAGACAGTTCCTATTATCAACTAATTACCGATAATAACATTGGTCTTACTAATAGCCAAACTGAGTTATTTTGTGTATGTTTTTTTTTTTCAATCTAATGTGTTTTAATTTTAGAATCTGTGTAAAGTTATCCATTTCGGAGCCAGTGGATAAAAATGGCATTTGGTTTGAGCTCAATCATGGCCGTAAAATTGATGCACAGCATCTAAAAAAGTACATTTGCAATGATTACTGATTTTCCATTGTTTGAGTAATCTTATTTATCAATTTAAAAGAAACACCCAATAGGTTTCTGTTTTACTCATAAATAGCATTTAGGTGGCATATATATTGACTCTGGATAATACATAGTTGATCCTAATCGCTACGAAAAAGCTAATATTCATCCATTTTACTCTTATATTCATTAATCCCTAAAGTCAATCTTCAGACAATGGGTGATTGAAGTTAAATTGATGCCAAAAGATTCAAGTAGTGAATTCCATTAACTTTGAAGTAAGTTAGACTAAACTAAGGTCTTTTATCTTCTAGGGTTTTAATTAGCAGATACCATCACTAAAAATTACATGAGAGGAACAGAAATCAAGGCTGTGTAAGTTATAAAAAGGATTGATATCCCAAGTGTTAGCATCTTCCCCCTCAGCTATAAAAACTGCATGCTTTCGGTGAATTGAGGTTATATCTATATTCCAACGTATTCTGTCCAAGATTGCTACAAATGGTCTGGGTAGCTGAGAAGGCGTAGATCAGTGAATTAAGCTCGAGATCGGAAAAGTTAAATTCATTGAAACCTTCAATAGATTTAATAAAATGGCATAATGATTCAAAAAACTTTTATATCTATGCTCTGACCTCTTCATAAACTGCCAATCACTGTACTTTGTCATTTCGGCAAATTGAAAAAATATTTAATGACTATGTATATAACTTTTGATTTCAATTCAATTTTTCGTTTTCTGACCTTTTAAATTGACGCAAATGTCTCCCAATTGTTTCAGCATGCTGAAAATACTCCTTAACTAAGGAGAGACTTTTTTTTTTGTTGGACTTTAGCGTGAATAAATTGCTTGAGATACATAGCTTTAAGCTCCCAAAACCTTGATAAGTTATTCCAAGTCTGGTGAAGGGGGGATAAGTTAAAATATTATACAATGTAAAATATTCTCTATAAATATATCTTTCGGATAGCCATTAAACTAAACCGATAACCTTTCAATATTTTTATTAAAAATCTCATATATCTTCCCAAACTTTTATAGTTTCTTTTTTATTTTTACGAGAAATGTATTTTAAAGTTTTATATTAATACAATTATTATCATTCCAGTTAAATTTTATAAAAACAGTCAAATTTTGTAAAATTCTTTAGCTTTTTGCTTTTTAAAATGAAAATGTGCATGAAATTTGGTAAACACGTCGATTTTTACTGTTAAAATGTGTAAAATTGGTCTTTGGATCGAACCCCTTGAATAAGATAACTAACAAGGTGAAGGGCATTAGATTTTAGATTTTTTTTTAGAAAAAATGAGTTTCTTTAGTAACTAAATAATATTCGTAATAAACTTTTCATATAAAGTAAAGCTTGGACTTTTTAATTCATTTCTAAAATCATACAATAATATATACTTTATGTTTTTAAATGAAATTTAGGTGAATATTTGTTGAAATGGCATTTAGGTTTTATTTTAAACCAGCAAAAAATTTATCAATATTGGTTATGGTAACAAAGCCTCACAAAAATAACATTTGCGGGAGTTTTATAACCTCAGGTAAAGGCCTTTAAAAGCTATATGGAACCCAGCTTTTAATTTATTCGGATCACAAAGATATTTTATGTGGTAAATTAACATATACTTTTCTTCCAAATGTATAACTATTGGATTTTTTAAGTGTATATTTTTTTCACCAGTAAAATATTAAATTTACCAATATTTATGGGATATATTTTTTCTGAATTCCTTCATACTTGAATAAATTCATATTATATCGAAGTATCGTACTTATTAATAATCAGTCTTACTCGATATTCACCGAATTGGGGACGGCACCGAACACTGCAAAAAGATTAATTGCCTGGTGGTCTTTAATGAGTATGTCAATAAAGAGCTTTTTTCATGATTTAATACTCCGATTAGAGAATAATTGAAAGCACCAAGACTTAATGTGTTGATAAAGGGGTGTGATAAAAGTGATTTTAAAAAAGGTAGAGAACGCTTAAAATCAAAAAGTTCTGGTAATTGCTCTATTGAAAGATATTGAATGCTTTGGACCGGATGAGGCATCACTCTTAATAATATGTTAGAAGTGAGAAAGGCAGAAAATTTACATTTTTTCACATTGGAGTTTTATATTTTATTAAGTTTATTGGTGATATCTCGCTTGGACTTGTAATATTTTTTGGCTTTTTAATAACTTTATCAACTATGGCATATATATTTTGTTACCAGCTTCAATATGAAATACGTATTTATAGTTTTCTGGTTGTAGATCTAACCTAATTCCTCCAGTTATGCGACCAGAAAGATTAAATCATGTATTAATAATCTTTTTTATCCAAATTAACTTTCATTAAAGCTATTCTGGTTAGTGGGGGGGTGGGGGTTCACATTGAAACTGGGGCAATCAAATAATCCAATTGGATCTGAAAGGCTTTTTTATTTAAAGAAATTCTTTATATATATCTATACGGGTGATTCTGAGAACCTTAAAATATGTTATATAAAGTTCAAGTTGAATGATAATAACTCAATGAAAGATCACTTCTTTTACATATGAATACTAAAAAAATTTCAGTTTGGGGGCTCAGAAATTTCATAATCCTGTGTTCATTTATAATAATATCAATTCATGACTTTAGAAATCAGATCAATACATCTTACTCGAAAAAAAAATAGCAGGCCGAAATTTACCTTCAGATGTAAAATTTTCTAGTCTCACTAAATATAGTTTGTGCAGCGGGGGATTTCCTTGTCTTACTTGTATCATTAACCCCCCCCCCATCCCCCCTTATACCTTTTCTTCGACCATATGGTTTTTTTGTGATATGTTTTCATTACATATTTTAACGGAGATTTGTATTAAATGGCTTTATAATTTAACGTAAAGTTACTTAAAAAATTAATTTTAAAAAAACCCCCTTTAAGAATAGCCCTAAGTTTTTCTAATTGATCAAACCCCAGTTAGTCATACTTCAAGGATTTTCTCTATTTTAAAATATTATCGCCACTAAAATTTATAAGCTAACTTATGAACTTTTGTCTTTATATATATAATATATATTGCCTTGTTTTTGATGAAGCCATCTAAAATTAAATTAAATTGTCATAAATAAGTTTAAAAATAGGAACTGTATTTGTGAATTTAATTTCAATGTCCAATAAATAAAATATTACCAAAAATAAAATAATCAAGCTTGAAAAAATAAAAAAAATGAACTGAAATAAACATCAATCTTTTGAAATTGGAATTAGTAAGCTACATGTAATGATAATTTATCAATTTGATACATCTGATTTATTTAAAATAAATTATACATATTTTGGTGATAAAAATAGCTTAGAAAAAATCATGGTAAAAATTATTTTATTTATGTCATTTTGTGATATTTATAATTTTGTTTAAAATTTGATAAAAAGTATGATTTCAACAAAATTATGAACTTTTTTTGGTTTTATTTAAAAAAAATACTAGTAAATTTGGTTTTAAGTGTTGGAAAAAAATTAATTTTACATTTATCTAATATTTATTTTCAATATAGCCCGACTTATAAATTCGGAAAGTTTAAAAAATAAATAAACTCTTGTGTCTTTATTATTATTATTATTATTATTATTATTATTTTACCACATAAAAATTTTGAATAACTAAAAAATAAATATTTCCTAAATTTTTTTTTTATGATAATGATCTAAAAAATTATGTGAGTTAAATAACTGCATTTATAATCCCTAGAGAAAAGTTTTAAAGATGAAATTATTTTTTGAAATTTCTCTCCATTACAATATAATTTAAACTTACCCTAATACCACATAATTTTTTAAATAATCCAAAATTTCCAGAACTTTTTCATAATATTTATCAGGTTTTTTTATTTATAGGGGTAGAATTTTTTAAAAAAAATAAAAAAATAGAGAAGAAATTAAACTATTCAATTTTCAAATCCAGAAACATAAGTAAAGCCCATGATTTCTGTTAAATTAAAGAATTTAAGAACATATTTACCCGCTCTAAATTTATGAAGAGCTTTTAGCGATATAATTTAACCAGCGTTATAATGCTATACAAACCTGAATTCTAGCACCACCCCTGATTTTTTATATTTTAAACATCATTTAAAAAATATTCTTGATTAAAAAAGTCGTAAAAGGAAAATTTTCAAACCAATTATAAAATTACGTGAATTTTTTATGCCACTTTTTTACATCAAATACAAAAAATTTAGAGTATTTAACTATTTTTTATAAATTTCTTCTTTATAGTAAAGATAAATATTTTAAAATTATCTATTAATTATACATATATTACCTTAATTTTGTGTCTATAACTATTAGTATCTTTTATTTAAAAAAAACTTCAAAATATCTTAATAACTCTATAAAAAAGATTAAGAAAGATATTGTTTAATTTCAAAAAAATTAGAATATTTCGTATTTTAAAATAAAAAGATCAAAAACTATTAATTTATTGGTCTGATAACATTAGGAGAATTTAAAAATACTTATATTTCAAATAATAAAATAATAATAAAAGTCTTACCGAAATAACTTGATCAATTTTTTAATGCTCAGTTATAATTTTAAATCCTACCCGTATAATTAAAATGCTTATATTATTTATTATAAATAAAAATCATTAGAATTAAATCCAAAAAAACTGAGGATAAATAGATTCTTACTATCAAACTAGCTCATAATTAGCCTAAGTAATTTTTCTCTCATTCATTTGTGTATCTTAGCTGATATAATTTATCTAAAGGTTTAATATATTTATTAATATGATATAATTATGGTCTAATAATAGCATTGACAATAAAATGAAAATCATTTACGTAATATTAGCTCTTACAGGGTTAAATAAAATTTAAAATGAGCATGTTTAACATTATTTATATCCATAATTTCCATATGGTATTTTATAAACTAAACCATTTAACAATTCGAATCTAAAATTTAATTTCTTTATTTCTAGATTTTCAGTTCTGTTTTTTCTTAGTATTACCCTTAATTAAATATCATAAAAAATATTTTTCACATCTATTCCATGATCCCTTTATTCAATTTTAACTTATATTTTTCACCTTTAGCTTCATAGAAGCAGTATGTTTTTATGATCTTTTCCTGTGTCCTGGACTTTTATATAGCATCTTTTTTTTTGTGGCACAATTTACAAAATTAAAAATAATTTTATACTATTTTTTAATCCTTCAAGTAAAAAAAATGATTTGAGGATTAAAAGAAAAATAAATATATTCAATCAAGTATTTTTTAAGATTAAATAGGTTATGGAGAGAAGTTAATGGATGCTTTTAAAAGTAAAATTGAGGGAAATTTTCATAAAAACCACCATATCGCGTCAAAATATCTTTCAGCTTTAAAACTTAACTATTTTAATTTGGTATTTTATAATTTCATTTAAGCTTAAAGATGTTAGGATGCCTAATAAATCACAAAAAATTCGCTTTTTCCAAGTTATTTATAGTGTAATATATAATAAAATAAGCAAAACAAGTACAAATTTAAATTGATTTAATCGGCAAAAAAAACGATCATTTCCTACAATTATTCGATTAAATAATAATAAAAGTTTAAATAATCTTTCAATTATTAACTGAATTCAAATTTATTAATTATTTTGAATATTTTTTACATAATTGAAAATTTAATAATTAATAATCCATAAATTTCTAAATAATTAATTCGATTTTACAATGTACCGCATGTATTTTGAAATGAATAAACTATAATGAATGATAGTTAATAGATAATATTAGATTAATATACATTTTTTTAAGATATGCCGAAATGTTTTTTTAAAAAATTGGAGGCTTTTATCATAATTACTGGTTTAATATAAAACCTCTACGATTAAATTACAAGAAAAATTTTAAGATTTTGATTTTGATTTTATGAATGAACATATTTAACGGTAAAAAAATAGCTCATATTTCATTTAAACTCATTTATTTTTAATTTAAAATAAACGCATAAATTTTTCCAAAAAAGAAAAATATATATACTAAATAAATCCAGCATAAAGACAAGGCTTTTTGATGATGAGGTTGATAATTTTTTCTATTTACATTAAATGTATTTTTTTAAAAGCATTTAGATATGAAGATATAAAAAAATAAATATTTAATTTCATATTTAATAGAAAATTAGTCTTATTGGTATTAAAAATTATGATAAAAAAATAACTAGAACATATATTACTGTTTATGAAGATTAAATAAATTTCTTTGGTTATTCATTAAAAAATTTATTTCATCATTTTCACCACCTGTATAATTTTTTTAAAAAAAATTGGCCATTTTTCCCAAAATAAAAAAATCGTAACATTGTTTTGTAAATACAAGACCAAATTCTAAAAGGTATAAACTACGGATGAAAACTCAAAAAGATGGGCTATTTTTTTTTGAATTCAAAAAAATTTTCTGTAAAGATAATTAAATAATTTGATTTTAGCCTTATTGGTGGACTATTTTCTGTGATTTTCCAATTTTTTTGATGAAAAAATAATTTTAAGTAAAATAATCTAAACCAAAATAAACGATTAATATTTATATTTTTCTAAATTGGAATTTCAAATTTTAGTAATTATAGTTTAGACCTCAAGAATATGTTTGTATATTAGTATTTTTAATTTTTCGAACAAGATATTTTATATATGTTAATATTTGGGCATTCAGAAATCTTTTTATTATTTTTTTAAATCTTAAAAAAGTTAAGATTTTAGGTAGAGTAAAAAAATTACCTTCCAATTTTCAAAAACTTCAATTTGCTCACTTATTTAATATTTTCTTTTTTTTTAATTGTACACATATACATACAACCATCCATTTTTTATATATCGAATAGATGTCACATTTAAATAAACTTAATACGTATTTACCGACTTTTGGTTTCAATATGAATAAAATTGTGTAATTTAATAAAATTTTCTTTTTATTTTAATATGTGTTTTTGATCTATTTATCCTACCTACGAAGAATTTATTCGGTATATATGTATTTAATAAATCTTGTATGATCCATTTTTGATCTCTTGTTTGGTCAAGAATGATTTTTCATTAATAGGCCACATATTATACTTTTTTTATTAAAAGCTCTAAGGTATAGTTCCCCTGAGGTAAAATGTCTTATTTATTTTTTATCACAATTAATTTTTCTTTTTTTTTTTGCTTCCCTCTTCCCTAGATCTTGATACCTCGATTTTCGTGTTTTTTTTTAGTGGGATGATATGTATACAAAGAGCTACATATTGAAATTTTAAATTCTCCGGTTTTGGACTCTTCCATAATGTTTTTTTTTAATTAAGCTGAAGCTATACACCATCCCCTCTGTAATTCTTCCCATGATTGTTTATAGCAGTGTAATAATTGAAATAAATTTACTCCAAAGTGTTTCTTTCCGTTTCTACAGTATTTCTAGGATGAAATCATATAATTTTTTATTCATCATCTTATTATCACTCCAGCTCTGTTAGTTTCAAATAGGTCTGGAATAAGACATCTATAGTTGTTTTAAATTGTATTTTTCTAATTATTCTACAGTTTTTTGGTGGATAAAATGCCTCACCCAATAATCAATATCAATTTTTTAAAAAAAAATTGGAAATTTAAATCTTATATATTAACAATTGATTTAATTATATTGCGTTTAATTTTTAAAAAATCACGTAAAATTAATTATATAAAATAATATATTCATAAATAATAAAATTTAAATTGAGATAAAATGGTTTAAAATTTTAATACATGGATTATTTTAAATTTTTATTTATCATAATTGATAACTGGAATATTTTTTTTAAAAAAAAATTATCGCTGAATTTTATTTTTAAATATCTCAGATATGGTTTATAAACAAATTTTTCACGTTTTGGTTTAAGCCAAGGATATCTAAATTCTCATAAAATCATTCTTTTTAAAATTTAAAGCTTTATTAATTATAAATATATTAAAATATAAAACTTAATTCATCTAATATTGTTAAATATATATATAGAAATATTTTGAATAGCGTAGGAAAATTGTGGCACAACTTGTTTTAAAGGTTATAAATGCATTACTTATTATTTCATATATAAAATTAAATCTGTATTTAAGTCCCCAAAAAGGTATAATTATAATATAATCCAAAAATTATACGATTTAAAAATACGCTGATATTTTTTTCTGTTCTGTTTATGTTGTAGATAAACCCCCAGTAAAAGCTAAATATGTTAAGATATCTATCTTAAAAAAAAAACCTTAGTAAATGAAAAATATCTCCAATTAAAGAGGATTGAAGGTATTCGGCACAAATATGAACCCATATTTAATCAAACACACGAAAAAAATGGAAAAAAAATGAAAAATTTACTTTTTTTGATCTATTTAAACTCTGAAAAGATAATTTTTATTTTGATATCGATTATTCTATGATAAAAATTGATTTTGAAGTTTAAAATAGAAACATAAGAATCATTGATACAACAGAAATATTTAGTCTCATTTCAGAGAATAAAAAAAAGCGCACGTTGATATGAGCTATATCTACTTGGATCTATGATGTTTGGTGTTTTTATTAGGATTCACAGGCTTCAAAAGTAAATCTGTATACTGTTTTTTGTAATTAATCGTGGTTAAAGTGAATCAATTTGTTGTATGGGACTTAATTAAAATATATTTTGGGTTTAAAAAAACGTGAGTAAATTTCGAAATAATATCTTTTATCTCTTGCTCTGCAATAATTTTCATATAATAAATTATTCAGCCAAAATTAATTAATAGATAAATTTTAAGCGCATAATACCTGAAAGTATCAAAATTCGTAACACCATTAATTTTTTTTTATAAAATGAAATAAAAAAGTTTTTTTAATTTTATTCAATCTTTTTTTTGACAGATGTCATTTTCTAAATCTTGAAGCCTATTTTTTATCAAATGGAAAGTCTTCCCAGAGCTTGAAATTTTCGAAATTTTTTATTAGAAACTAACATCAAAAAAGCGTAACCATACTAAGTTTATTTCAAATTTTACCTCAGCACAAATATTTCATTACAAAACTAAATCCTATATTGAAAAATAGTGTTTGCAGGGTTACCCAACATAGTTGAAAAGATTTCCCGATATTTCGAAATTTTTTCCCAAAAAAATATATATATTTCCAGTATCTTGAAACACTTTCCCAAAACCCAGAATTTTTTTTTCTTCTCATTGGAAAATTTTCCCAATGCCCAGAAATTTTCTCCAAATAAAATGAATTTATTTGCCATCATTCTAAGAGTCATTTTCCAATAAAATGAAAAAATTCCCGATTATATGGGTCATTAATTTCCATCAAGTAGAAATAATTTCCCGAAAAAATTTCATTTAAAAATTCAAACCAATATTGCTGGAAACTAATTGGTTTAAGCCCTCAAAGAAATGATAAACGATAAATATATACTTGAAAAATATTTCCGTTTCTGGTTTTAATTTATCTTTATTTGAGAATATATATTTTTTATAATGAAATTTCAGTATGATTTGCTAATAACATCTCAAAATCCCCAATATATCGTTTTAAATTTAAAATCGTTTTTTCATAAGATAATAATTGCCCATTCCATCTATTCTGTATTTTATTTGTTGTAAAAAATATATAAATTGTTCAAATATGGCTAAATTAGTTCACCATATTGAATAAATAATATTAAAATTTAATAATCTAATTCCTCATTACGAATTGATAATGATTAATTTCGACATTTTAATAGCGGAAGTTCGGAAAATAGTAGATAAAAATTATTTCAGTTGAAAAGGTCATGGAAAATCGTAAAAAAACAATATTTAGACGAAGGGTATAATGATTGGACTTATTAACAAATAATTTTTTTAATTTCTAATAAAAAAATATAATATTAGTTAGGAATATTTATGTCTTCGATTAATATAGCATTTTCAGAAAAAAATTTGCACTTTAAATTTAGAAAAGAAAATTTTACACAAAAAAATCTGATCATTTTTCACCCATTGGATGAGAATTTTTCAATCCAACAGCTGATCAATTTAAAAAATAAAAGTTAATCATTTTTTAATTGAAAAAATGAACACATTAAAATTAAAAAAAAAAAAATTTCAA
This sequence comes from Smittium mucronatum, assembly GCA_001953115.1. Taxonomy (NCBI): domain Eukaryota; kingdom Fungi; phylum Kickxellomycota; class Harpellomycetes; order Harpellales; family Legeriomycetaceae; genus Smittium; species Smittium mucronatum. The sequence goes on along the minus strand of LSSL01007653.1, from coordinate 4,654 downwards.
AGTCTAGTGATAATTTTTCAATTAAAAATGATCATTCAATTTTTTATTCACCTGTAATAATTAATTTAAAAAAATATAACAATTAATTCTTAGATTGATTTAATTTGAATTTTTTTTTTTATATAATCAATAAATGAAGTGATAATTTAATATCGCCTTAAAAAAAATTCTAAACAATAGAAAATGGATTAATTAAAAATACATTTAAACAAATACATGCCCAGTAATTGAAAGACCGAGGCTTATATTCATGTGGGAAAAATAACCACTTATATAATTCTCTATAATACCCTTGACTGCTTCTTGAATCACGTACTTTAGTAAAATGCGCGAGTATCTGATCACTTAGCTTTTGTTTAACAACATTCTTCACCTTACTAAATGTGTTTTCTACCGGGATAATCATATAAGAGTGTGTCATAAATTTTTTAAATTAAATCCAGATCTTTCTATAATCTCCATAGTTTTTGCAGTACCATGTATTCTGATGTTGTCCATGATTACATATGAGCCGTTTAATGATGGGTTATATAAATTTTTTCCCATAATTTCGGATATGAAACCAGTAAATTTCCACGAGTTAGCAGATCTTTCAGTTATTATTTTATAATCTACAACCTTTTTATAATTAATATCTAAAATCAATGTCAAATTTCTTCCTCTGTTTGTAGGTAAAAAAAATGAGGTTATCTTTCCTAATATTTATCTTTCCTATGTTCTTCTTAAATATAAATTGAGCCTAGATTCATCAAGAAAGATAAAATTATCTCTTTCAGGGTGAAATATTGTGTAATCAACTCTTTTTGATATTTTTTCAGGAGAATTTACTCTATAAATAAGTCTATACCACCTCTTGGTTGTTATTTTCAACATTAATAAACCTTTATACACTGAAATTAAAGACAGATTTATTCCATGAATTAAAAAAAGAACATCTCTTATTTTTTAAGCATTATTCCAGGATCTCTGCTTACATATTATTTATTTTACCCAAGAAATCATTTGTAATTTTTCTTGGGTTCATATAGGGTGACAAATTTCAAGATTATTGATATAAATATATCCATTATTTGAAGCATCTAAATCATAAATATCAGATAAAAAACTTTAATTTTGCTTTTTTTTTACTATTATTATTCTGGCAGTGTTTAATTGATTACAAGCGCATCTGCAGCATCTTTTTTTGATGTAAAATTATCAAAAAAATTCACAAAAAGTAAGTTCTTTATTTCTTTTGACAACATCTTTCTTTTAGATTTTGGATCATATCTTTAAATTTATAATACAACATATCATATTTGGATTTATTTTTGTATTTTTATCTATAAATATGAGTAAATATTGTGTTTTATTGGATTATAAGTTCTATAGATTTCAATAATTAATTCTATAAAGTAATTCAATTCAATTCAATTTTTATTTTAAATTTAAAAACGATCACTAGACTTTGAAAAATGATCAACCTTTAATTTTTAAATTGATCAGACGTTGAATTGAAAAATATTCATCCAATGGCTGAAAAATTGTCAGCTTTTTTTAGTATCATGTTCTTTTCTAAATTATTAGTGCAAAATTTTCTCTGAAAATGCTATATATTATGTAAAAAATATATTTGCAGAGCTCTAGATCCTGAAAATTCCTAGAAATATTCTCAACGCCAAATAAGGAAAAAAAAAAGACAAATAAAGATATGTCATATTTTTTATATACTTCTTACACAAAACCCTTCTATGAATTTAGATAAACTAAAAAACCATTTGCAAACATCAAGTTTTACATTTTCTAAACCCACCATTCACAGATAAATTAAGAGCATGGATGCAGATAAAAAAGATTAGTAAAAGTCTCATTTGATAAAATAAAGCCTAGAATCATATATAACACACAAGTATTTTTTCGAGAAAGTTCTGGAGTATCCAATAACGATTTTTTTAATTCAGATTAAACTGGTATTAGTACGAATTTAACAAGAAAATATAGATATTCAGCGATAAATTCAGTTGCTATTATTACTGTACCTAGGAAAAAATATTCTAATATATCAATTTTAGCTAATATTTCTATAATTGAAATATTTTTTTATGCAATTGGTAAAAAACCGTTTAATAATTAAATTTTTAATAGCTTATTTACAAATCAATCATTTCCAAAATTTTATAAAATGAAAATAATAGAATAGATAATGCAAGTATACACAAAAAAAGGCCACAAAAACATTGATATTCTCATCGGGAAACAGCACTAAATATTTTAAAGCATACCATCCTCAGCTTAACCCAATATAGGAAGTTTTCTCTAAACTTAAAGCGAGGCATAAATGTTTTTAAAATAAGCCTACAAACTATAAAATGATCGAAGAGTATTCAATTACCGTTTTTTAGTCATTTGAAGAAGATTTTTCAGATTTTTTCAGAAAAATGAAAAAATGGGTTGATTTATTAATCTCTACTAAAATTATCATTATAAAATATATATTCTCAAATAAAGATAAATTAAAATCAGAAACGGATAAGGAAATATTTTTCAAGTATATTTTTATCTTTTATCATTTCTTAGAGGGCTTAAACCAATTAGTTTACAGTAATATTGGTTTGAATTTTTAAATGGAATTTTTTTGGAAAATAAAGTCTGAAAGCTGGGAAATTATTTCATCTGGATGGAAATTGATGTTATATGTGATGAGAAATTTTTTCATTTTATTGGAAAATGACGTTTCGAATGATGGTAAATAAATCGTTTTATTTGGAGAAAATTTCTGGGTTTTGGGGAATTGTTTAAAGATACTGGAAATATATTTCTTTTTTTGGGAAAAAATTTCGAAATATATGGAATACATCTCAGACATGCTGGGAAACTCAGTTATGAGTCTGACAAAGAATATTTTAAAAATATTATTGGGTGGCAGTAAATTTAAAACAGATAAAATTCGCAATATTAATATGAATTTGTAAAAATATTAAAGGTTAAAATTTAATACTCGAAGATTTTGTTATTTTTTATATGCGTACATGTTTAATGCGTATATTTGATTCCAAAATTCTATAAAAGTGGAAGATTTGGGATTTTTAAGAGCTTTAAATTTTTTTAGCCTTAATAAAATGGTAGGTATAATGAGTACAGCATGGAAGGTATGGATAAATCTAATTGAAAAAAAGCTGGAAGAATATTACATTCTCTTATGGAGAATTTTAAAAAGCTTAATTATAAGTTTATGTATATTTGCAGTAAAAAAAATTAGTTTCTCAAAATTATTGAGATAAAAATATTATATTTTAAAAGAGAAAAAGGAAGGCAGAAAAAAAATTCCAGCAAGCAGAAGTCTGATCATACAACAGTAATTTTTGTTACTAAAAAAAAATAATCTAAAAACTGGCTTATATTAAATAGGTTTAATTGAAAACAATAAATAAATAAATAAATTCAAGTTAGATATTTATTTTATAAAAAAATGCATTTTAAAAAGTAAAATATATTTTAAATTAAATTATAACAAAAAATACAGTCGAAAAAAACATTAGATATTGCTTTTAAAAGAGTACTAAGAGTATGGATAAAATTGTGATTCATATTACAGGCACAACTATAAGAACAATGTTGGATTTAAGTACAAATAAAAGTGCTATTGAAAGGTAAGTGAAATTTCGAATGAGATTATAAGTAAAATTACAAAAATGACGATAAATAAAAGTGCTTTTCAATTAGAAGAAGAAAAAAAAACTCGCTTATAAAAAAGGATAATATATAAATTATTTATCATTTTAATTTTTTTCACTTAATTTTTTATATGCACCGATTTTAAGAAAAAATAAAGATGATGCTAATAATTTGTTAATAAATAAAAAATTTTCTTTTTCATTTTATAGTGATTACACTTCCGCTCAGCCGATTTATTTTATCTCCAATTTACTGCAGTGAACATTTATAATTTATTTAAATCAGTTAAATTTTATAATAATATAATTTTACCTCATAAGTATTTCTATATTCCAGAGGATATGTTCGAAATTTTTATAAATTAGACTCGATTGAAGGTTAAATATTATAATTGTTAAATATATAATATAGGGGATGTCTAATATAAGATATAATGGAGGCTTCCCATAATTTTTTTTTAAAAATATTTACTATTGAAAACAATAAATATGATTTTTTAAAATAAATATTTGATTTTTTTTAAATTAGAAATTCAATAAGTCAAAAAATTACACCTATATGGTAAGTATTTCAAAAATGGAGAAAGAGAATACAAAAATAATAAATTATAATTGGACTTAGTGAAAGTGCATTCGAAAATGTTGTAAATAATTTCAAAAATAATAAATCACAATTAGATGTATTGAAATCTAATGAAATAATAACGAAAAATGATTCGCAAGTAGCCCAAAATAATTGGATTTGGAAATAAAAAATTCGAAAATAATTTTATTTTATCCAAAAAGACAAAATGTATTCTTAAATGGTAAATTTTAATTTGGAAAAATATAAGATGCCGCTAGGTTCCGATTTTCATACCATCTAGCCGAATAAAATCTGAAAAAAATAAGTTGGCATGGTCCACGAATTTCCTGCACATTTTTAGTACAAAAAAATGCGTATAATTGGATATTTATGAGTATAAACCATTATTAGCCGATTATAATCGAGATAATCTTCT
>LSSL01007652.1:0-12229 GCA_001953115.1 Smittium mucronatum | reverse complement strand
TTTCATTTATTAAAATATTTTTCTTTAATATTAAATATTTTTAATGACACGATTATCAGAAGAGGAGAGAGGGTTAATTCTAATATCAGATATAAATAAAAACTGATACATATTTTTTAGCTATAAAAAAACAGTTTATGACTATAGATCTTACATATTAAAATTAAAATAAAAAATTAACTATACTTTGATGAATTAAAATAGAGGAAAATTGTTACTATTTATATAAGATCATGTTTAATCATGTTTCAAATTTTATAATGCAAAAAAATTACGTGCGAATAAAAAAATTAGACGATTTGATTACGATATATGAAGAATAACTTCTGATTTTCTTAACAATAAAGTCCATTCCTGAAGCTTCTGAACTTTCTAAATTGTAAAAAATATAAAAATTCTACCCAGTTTAAATAAGCGGAAAATTTTAATGTAATATTTATTTTTTAATTTAGTTTTTTACTTATTGAATCCTTTATTTGAAATATCGAGGTGAAAAGAGTTTTTTCAAATAGAGATGCTAGTTTCAATAAAATAATGAATATACCGGATATTACCTGAAAGGTCGGATGCATTTTTCCTTCAAATAATCTATACCCATTTTATTCCAGAATGCTTTTATTTTATTGAGCTTGTACAGTTTTTAAAATTTTGGCAATTTTTTCCACTTTAAATACTCACAATCATTATTCTTTAAATACATATTTTTAAAAGAATAGAAAAAAAACTGTTATAGACCAAAAGATGTTTAAAAATTAAATAGTAAAATATTGTAAGAAAAAATCTGTTATTTCTAAGAATATGTTATATATGTATGAAGGGGTGGTCATTTTATTAATTTTAAACTTTCTACATTGCATTTTTTTAACAAAAATTTAACTTTTACAATTAGAAAATACATAATTTAAAGTATGAAAATACTTAAATCTTGTTTTTTAATATAAAAAAGTAAATTTCGGTTTCAGAGTTATAATAAAAATCAAAAATATTATAATCTTAAAAACATACAGAATTAATGGTATCATTAATGATATATTTTGATTCAGTTTTAGGATAATTATCCATATGTTCTATTATAGATGTTTTGAAAGTAATTTATCTTTTTATCTTTTTATCTTTTGATTTTGTTTGATTTTTATAATTATAAATAAAATCAAATATTATTAGTTTCCAAAAATTAACTAAATCATCATATTTTCGGATTAAACATACAGTAAAAACCTCGGAAAAAAGAGGAAAAAATCAGAATAAATATAAATGTAGATGACAAAGCAAAGCCCCATAACTTAGAAAATTTCTAAATTTATAATTTAACGAGAAATTATCCATATTATTATAAAAAAATATTTCGATTTTAGGTCCTGTAATAAATTTATCATTATTATAGTCTAATTTTTTTCTATTTTAAATATTATAATTTATTTTTACGAAAGAAAAAGCTAAAATAATAGGTTTAAAATAAAAATAAACAACGGCGCAAAATTATCTCATCAAGTTTTTTTTTTAAAATATTTTTATAGATAAGCTAAAAATAAAAAGATTGTATAATAATCAAAGTGTTTTGAACTAATTGTTTTTGAAATCAACCTCCCTCAATTTATATTTTCTTTGATTAAAAATATATTAGACTATTAGCTTAATAAATTCCGAGTAAAAAAAACAACTAGCTTAATGATGATGTATTTATAATACATCCGTATTTTTTAGTTATTATAAAACTCCTAATATAAAAATCATTTTTACCGAATAATATATAAATAATTTAAAATAATATAAGAATATAAAGTTTTTTTAAAATTCACTGGGATATTTTCATGATTTGTACTAATTTTAAAATGGAAAGCGGTTTTAAAATTTAAATATCACTTTAAATTTATTTTATAACATAAATAAATTTATTTTATAACATAAATAAATTGCATTTTGAATATAATTTTCATTAAAAATTAAAAAAAGTATAATATATTTTTCATTATAATTTAAACCTAAAAAGAGCATATTAGCCTAGATAAATAAGAAAATTTTGTAATAAAATCACATAATAGAATCTCAAATCTGATTAAAAACCATGTAATTAATATGTAAATAATGTAAAAAAACATATGTTTTATAATATATACAATATATATAATTCAAAAAATATAATTAATACTTTTTTTCGATTTAGAATATTTTTTATTATAATCCAAGTAGTTTCGCTAATCATTAAATTCTTCGATAATGTAAACAGTTTATTTGATTTAAAATAAGTATAAATTTTTTTCTCACTATAAAAAGCATATTTTATCCATCTTAATATTTACTTTTTCTGAATATATTGATTAAAAATTGATTAAAAATTTGCCCAAAATTATGGGGCATGAAATTAAAATATTTGTTTTATTTCTAACTTGGGTAACTTTTAACTAAAATTTTAGCTATTTTTTTGTTAGATTTAAGGAAGAGAGTATCTAAATTTCTTATTACACGAAAGAAAATGATGTAATAGACGATATTAATTTTCTATGACATTAATTAAAAATAAAAATTTGAGGCCATGTTAACAAAAAAAGATGTATCTGGGCCATGAATATAGTTGTCTTATCTAAAAATTTTAATTGAGTTTTTTTAAAATGAATCAAACCACAGATTTTTTTTTTTTAAAAAAACCATTTCATACAAGTAACTACTCTTTAAAACAAAAGTATTTAAATGATTATTAATAGTATTTTCTAGATTTATTTTTTTAAGCTAACACAAAAAACGGATTATTTCAATAATTTGCAATAATTTTTCATTTTGAATAGCAAAATTACATTTTTGAGATTATTGAACCTCAAATATACACTTTAAAATTGTAAAAAAATTATTTTGATTAAATTTTTTGGGATTAAAAATATTTATATTTATTATCTGAGAATCTTGATAGTAGAGCTTAAAGTTTTCCGAATTTCGATAACAAAAAGATATGATTTCTTTGGAATTGGAAAATAATCCAAAAATAAAGCTTGAATATTTTTATTTAAATTGATTCTGGATTGGGATAAAAAATAGAATAAATAGCCATAATATAAGAAAAAAATGGGTGATAAATTATAAAAAGAAAATTAGAATAATAATTTAATCTTTATAAAAAGATTCTCCCTATAAAAATTTCCTCATATCATGTTAAACTTCAAAAAAGAATAAATTAAAATATGAAGAAAATCTACCTTTTTTTTATATTTGCACTAACGCCGTTTTTTAATCATATAAATCAAATTGTTTATTATCATTTATATATTTTTCAGCTATTTTGCCACAATTTCAGATAAGTACCAAAACTTTTACCACTAAAGATAGATGTTAAAACCAAAAGAAAAAAAAATTATAATAGAGTTTTTATCAAAATTAAAAGCAGCTCCAATACGAGAAAAAAAAATTAATGATTCAGTTTTGTGATTAAAATTTAAAGTATAATTTAAATAAAAAAATCAACAAAATATGGAGCTAATAATAAAATTTAACTGATTATTTTTATATCTCTTTTAGTAAAATTTCTCAGAATATAACTAATTTATTAATAGCGTGGAATTTGACGTCCCAGTAAATTTTTGATATTTTTGATATTTTAAATCCTTTTTAATGTTTTATTTGAAAATCGATGGTAATTTTTTAATAGAACATTAAGAATTTTAATAATCAGAACAGATAAATCTAAAATTTATAGAATAAAAAATAAAACGGATATATGTAATTTTTTGAAAGAATTTTTTTTTCACATCTGAAACAATTGAATTGAACTTATTTAGAAATCAGAAATTAATTTCAATTTTTTTTATTTTCCGTCCTTAATTAAGTTATTTATAAAAATTTCGAGCAAGCTATAAATAAATAAATTACCCAATTGATTATAGTACCCATTAAAGTTTTTTTTTTGCAACGAAATGTTTCATTTCTTTAAATTCTATATCTAAATATTAAAAAAAAAATCAAAATTTTTGAAAAAATTCACATCACTTAATCCTAAGATTATAATAAATATTCACCAAATAATATAATATTTTTTTTAGCACTTTAGGTAAAATATCAAATGATTAGGATTTTTCTCATCATTTTTATCAGAAATACGAATACAAAACATATTTATTAAACGTATATGTTGTGAATTTTATCGAATGACAGATTAAATACCACAATATCTAAACATGAATATAATTTACTTAAAGCTACTCAATTTTAACTAAATTAAAAGTAAGATATAATTTCTCTCTCTATTTTTTTCATTCTTTTAAACACACCATGGCTCTAATATCAAGATTTTATTTTGATTTCGTGTTTTGAATATTCATAGTTCACCTAAAAATATCAATTTTTTAATTGATTTTATATTAGGATAATTTTTTAATCCAATAGAGTAAACGAAATTTAAAGAATATAATTTTATCAAAATTTAAAATTTTTGTAGAAATTAACAAATTAATTGAATGGATATCTTTACTCTTGTGTATTTTTTTAAAAAATAATCAACCGAATCAAGTTCATAAAAAAGAGCTTTTGAATTTATATGGCTGGATAAGTGTTTAGATTTGGTTTAAAAGGATTATTTATTGATATTTTCACAATGAATATATTGCCCTGAAAATAATTATACCAGAACTTATTATAGACATAGTTATTTTTATCATGAATTCTTTTTTTATAGAGTGTTTAGTGGGCCGAAAATTTACATGTTATTTCGTTTAAAACTTATTAAACGAAAAATTTCTAAAATCTTAATAAATATTCAAATATTTCACCAGAGGTTATGTAACAGCGAGCTTAATTGAGTTTTCAAAGTTTATTTTTATTTATAAAATTAAAATTCATGTGGCTAAAATTAACGCAAAGTCTAGAAAAAAATTATGAAAATCCCGTAAGAATTCAATTTATTTTTAGTAGTGTAAAACCAGTCTTTTTTTGAAATTGTTATTTATGAATTAAAATTATGTTATTTTAATCAATTTTATCCTAAATACACTTATTTTATTTGTCCAAATTTTCAAAAAAAATATCTTTATTGTGATTTAACTGGTAGTTTATTAAATTTATAATAACAATAACAATATTTTTATAGAATTTGGACAATATAATAATGATTAAGATTTCAAGGGTGTATATTTTCTTTTATTTATATCAATATAATAAAATGAAAGCTTTTTTATCAAATTTATATACATAAATCTGAAAAAAGATAGTAGCTGTAAAAATGAGAAAGAATATGATAGAGAATAATTCAAATTGATTATAGGCACATATATGAAGTATCGGTTAAAAAAAAAAAGAGTTATAGAAATATTTATGTGTATTATTAGATAGCTGATAATTTTTTTTAAAGAATCGGAAACAAAACCAATCTTTGGGGGGTTTTCTCTAAATTTTGAAACCAGATATATTTATCAATAAAATTTTGAAAATTTTAAGTAATGTATTCAAATAAAAAAATTTCTATTGGAATAATATATGTAAATCCCCCCTCTCACTCTTTTATTGATAATATATAACTAAGAAGGTATTTATCAATAATATACATATTATTTAAAGGAGTTTTTCATCTTTTTAAAAATTAATTGGGTCATTTCAATCCAAATCGATAATTTTAATAATTTTGCTAGGCTTTTAAAGAAATATATTTAACCATTTAGATTTTTAATCTAAACATTTTACGAATAAAATTGAGCACTTTAAGTTTAAAAATTGAACCCTTTAAAAAAAAATTTTGAGCTTTTTATAAAAAATAGATGAACCATTTAAATTTTTGAAATTTCACAGTTTTTTATTCAAAAATTACTCCATTTAAAATTAGCATCGAGATATTTTTTTCGAATGTTAAAAATTGAAAATATTTTAACTAAACTTGAAAAGTAAATTTTGTTGAGTTGGTTTATGGGGATTTATTCCAATAAGGATTCCATATTTCAATATTTTAAGCTACTGGAGCTATAAATTGAGAGTTTAATCACAATTAAGAATTTTTTTTTGTTTTTTTTATATTTAAAATAATTTGGGGATAAATGAAAGATACAATAATTTTCAAATTCAATCCAGTTGCAATAAAAAATATTATAAGATAAACTATGAAATATAAAAAAGCTTGCTATCATTTTTTTACAATGAAATTTCTATAAAAAAAGAGTTCAAAAATTTAGAGATTAAATAGGTAGTGCACGAATTTTCTTCCTAATTGAAGCTACGCTCTCTTTATGTACCAAAATTCTTATCACGCTTGATTATTTTTTTTCACTTTATATTTTAGTTAGTTTAGTCAATTTTTTTTTCGACTTTTTGAATAGAAATTATTTTTATATTTTTCATTATTAGTTTTACCAGTCTTCGATCTGGTCAGTTTTTCTTTATTATTTTAGCGTTATTCGTGGAATGGGGTAATCCCCTGTTATTACATTTTTGTTTATAAATTTAATCTTAGTGTTGGGTAAGGCTTGGATAGTGCTATGAGCATGGCTATGCGTTAAAATGAGTTGGTAGAGTCCGGTACTAATCCTAACGAATTCACCCCGTAGGTTGATTACTGGAGAAAAGTAATGGAAGATAGTCATAGAGATATTTCGGTATCAATTTCTACTGAAGTCATTGAATTAGGTAATGACTTAGACCAATCTGTAAATTTGGCAGAAGAAACAATGATAGAAGATCTTGTATCTTGTTTGCTGAAATTTAATTAAGTTCCGATCCCAACCCACAGGTAGGGTTATCGCCTGTTATTACTACCGCTAGGGCCGCAAAAAAATTTAATTTTGTCAGCGCAGGGAGCAATGAGAGAAGTGCAGATAAGAGTATTAAGGGTGAAATGCCTGTCTTAAGGTCTCTATTTGGCGAGGGTAGTAAATGAGCTAAAAATAGTGCGCTTAGTTTCATCACCTTTATCCGTAAAATAAAATTTTTGAAGCGATGATCCATACCAGTCAAGCTGGTAAAAAAAAAATTCTCTTTCGAAAAAATTTAAACAATGTAAGGCCAGTTGAAATTCTGACAAGCCATTATTTACAGCATAAGTATAAGTTTTAACGGTAAATAGTTGAAATATAATTTCATCCGTATTCATAAATTATTTTCAATATTGTATTGGTAAATAAAAAAAATTATTTATATTTATAACTTTAGTAAGTCTCATAATTAAATATTATTACCTTAGAATTTAGATATATTTAAATAGATTCTGAATTCAGAAAATATATATCCAAAATACGAGTTCTAATAGTTTCCACTATATCAATGAAAGCCGATTTTATATTCAATTAAATTTTTTTAAAGCGTTTTTATGTATATTAAGGTATTTTTAGTTAGTATTATTGATTTTTCCGTAATTTAAGTACATTTATTTCATATGAATATGAATATGCGCCTCCAAAACCACCAATTTTGAACCCAAATGGTGTAGAATATAAATTTAATTATATTTAATATTCGAAGAAAATATACTAGAATAATAGTAAGGGTAGATAATAAAGGGCTTTTCATATTAATATAATCAGTTTTCCGGATCTTTGGGATCATTATTATAAAAAATAAGTTGTTTCTCCTTGTATAAATTAATATATGTAATTATATGCTAAAATTTAATTTTTTATAAGTGTTTTATAGTTTTTAACTTTTAATTGAAATCAATATTTATTTATTCCAATAATAATATTTTTAAATTTTGATCAAAAAAAGTGGCCTATCGGAATGAAAAAAAACCTCTATTGCTATGTAAACCCCTATAATAATTCCCACTCGTCCATTAAGAATTATTATATAAAGTTTGCGAAATAATAATAATAATAATAATAATAATAATAATTAGAATTCTTAACCAAGTAGATATTCAAAAAAGTTCAAATTTAGATTTTTATTTTTATTTTTATTTTTTTAGTTAAATTAATAAAAAAATATGCTATTTGATATGTATTTATCGTTAAAATTATTTTATAATAACCTAAATTTAGTATATGTATAATTTTTACATTAAATCGGGCTATCAATACGATTTAAGATAAAAACTTTGGTGGTTAATATTTTTTTTGACCTTGTCTGAAATTATTTCCAATAAATATATTTGTGCTTAAATTCACAATAATCTCAAAATAAAAATTAAACCTAAAATAAAAGTTTACCTAAAAGATGCTTAAAACATTTAAATCCAAGATAAAATTTCAATTATACATTATTTATTCCTGTAAATTCATAAAATGGCTAATATGAGGATTGGAAAATTATTAAAATTTTATATGCACTTTTAAAAAAGGTGCTGAATAAATAAATTCAAAATAATTATAAAAAAATCATAAATTTGAAGTTCATATAATTGTTTTTTTTTTCTTGTTACATAATTTTTTTTTCTTTTATAGTGTTCCCTTGTAACGCCACAAACCTCCAACTAATATAAATTTGTTTTTTGCGAAAGGAAAAAGATGTCATTTTAAACCAATAATGGGCTTAGGATTGAATAATAAATATATTTTGATTTTATTTATGTATGATTTCCAGGTTAAAAAAATTAACCAATTGAGTTATATTTTTTAAAATTCCGCTATAAAAAAAATCTTGAGCATATTTTTAGAGGGGTTGTAGAATGGAGTCTAACGCCGTATAAATTTATTGAAGTAATGTTAAAATCTTTAAAGACTAGATAGATTTTTATTTTCAAGATTAATTAAGCAGTAAAAAAAATATTAATTCATTTCAACACAAAATACAAAAAAATTTTTAGTCTATTTTAATTTTTATGATTTCTTCAGAAAATTATTCTCTTTAAAATATCTTTCAGAAATTTGAATATTTCTTTTGAAATACTGACTATATTGAAAATAATATAAAATACAGAATTCTTCTTTATTTAAAATTTAACTACGATTTATATTGTTTTTATGATATTCAAGCATTAATTTAGGCGTATAATTGATTGTAAAATGATACTTTATGTATATATCGGAAAATTAAAAGTCTTTATCCTATAGTTAAATGTCTAATTTAAATATTCTTTGAAAGTTTCCAAAAAAAAATCCTAATAATAAATTATTTAACATTAAATATTAATAAATCTAGCCTTTAATTTTAGAAAATTCTATTTTTTTTATCGTCTAAAAATTTATTTAATTTTTAGATATTGTAAAATTTAAATTAAATTATATCACAATAATAATATTATCTAATAGAAAGATTGTATTTATATTAATAAATCCCAAGTGATGGGTTTAAAATTTTCAGTTGTGAAAAAAGTTAATTAAAAAAGCCCCTTGAAAAAATCCGTGAGGTTGCGATGTTTGTAAAACGGGTTATAAAATAAATATCTGTATATTATATATATTTATTGAATTATTAGGGGTTTGGATTAATTTTAAAAAAAATTTAAATTACTTCAAATTTCCGCAAAATAAGCTAAATTCATTTCATCAGAGTATAAGATAATTATACATATTTAAAATTTCCTAAAAAAAATGCGGTTATAGTACAATAAATTAAGCAATACTTTTTTTTAATAAGCTATTTTGTTCGAATAACAAAATTTTATACTAGAATAAAATATATATTAGATAATTTATTGAGTTTTTGCAAGGTTTATATGAATAAAGATAATTATGAATTTTAATTTTAAAGAGGCAGAAATAGAAATCAAAATCAAAAAAATACGGGAAAATGAAAATGAAAATAATTAATTGAATCTCTGACTTACATAAAAGATATTTAAAAATAATTAAAACGTAATAATTGTATTAAATTAAGTTTCGGATAATAAAATGCATTTAAAGGGATATCTGGACTTGAAAACATATAATTATAAATATTCTGCTATGATACTCGGAAAAATATAGAAAAAAAAACCGTAAATGCTATAAAAATAATATCAAGCATTGATAAATCTAAAAAATAAATGCATCTACTAATAATAACACTATAGATACTTATATTAAATCTAAAAATAATGAATACTAAACATGTATCAATATATACTCTTTAAAAATACTCTTTAAAAATACTCTTTAATATATTCGTTTATTAATCGCACACCTCTAATAAATATATACTATCATTCCTCTAAATTTTTAAGTAAAAATCTACGAATACTAATTTTTCTACCAGTTTTACCGCTACTGCTCCTATTATTCAAACGTTTAAAAAGTACTATTTTTACTTTTTATTAAGATATTTTTGAGGAAAAAAAGCCCAAAATATACATATTTTTCTTTCTTTTTATATTTATTTCTTTGAAATTTTATATAATATAAAGTTTTTTCTTTTTAAAAAATTAATCTGAATACATATTTTTGGGAAATTAATCATTTAAACCAATCTTAAAAGTTATAAATTATAAATATTTACTTATCTTGTATAACTCATATTAGCTATTTTTTTTATTTAGCGTGAAATTAATTATGCTTAATTCTTCTTTGAATTTTTTTTTCATATTATTAGGTCTATTAAAAGGGGGTTTAAAAACCAATTTAAGCATTTTATATGGAGCTTTTAATCCGAAAGATATAATTATATTGTACTCCACTATATATTATATTTAATTAGAATGATTAAAAACGTTTATGCTGGTTAAATTTATTTTTCAAGTTTTTTTTAGATAAATATACTGATTTCAGCTTCTTTTACTCTATAAAAAAATATATGAACAGTACAAATAGTCTCATATTTTTAGTTTTAGATTTTAGGGTTAAAAAACAATTTGTTTATATCCGTTTCAAGGATTTTGAATCTCTTACGGATCAATTCTTTGAAATATTATTTTATTAAGTCTCCAAGTTTTAAAAAAATATTTTAAAACTATAGTATTAAGTTGGAAAAAGGAATATTTTTGATTTTAAACTTTTGATTAAAATATTTAATTAATTTCAAGTAATTTCAAAAAATTGGGGATACATAATTCATCATAACCAGAAATGGTTTTAAATCATAAAAAAAAAAAAGTTATTTATTCAATTTTTGTCACAGTCATTTTTTTTATCTCAAATTTATGTTATATTGCTCTGGGAGATTGTTTTTAAACTTCGAAAAAAATTCCGATTTTTTTGAAACAAATGTCATTTTAACTGAGAATATTTTTTAATGTTTTTCTTAACGTGCTGCAAAGACGAGTAAAACTCTGAAATTTCTGTATAAAAAGCGTTATATTTATGAATTTTTTTACAAATCATGATAGTCTAAATTATCTATAAATTATATTTATATATTCCTCAACAATTTGTGTTTTTATTTTGTCATTTTATTTTTACTTTGTTATTTATGATACCAGAAGTGTGTTTTTTTATTGGTTTCGATCTTGCTGAACTGAATGAGGTATAACATAATATACATTTAACTATGTATTTATTTTATGAAACTTGTATTTCAATGCATCCAATACCCAGGGTTGAGATAAAGAGTTTTTTTTTATTTTTTTTGCTTAGTATTTCAATAGCTATCGAATAGAATACTAAATATAGATCAGATATCTCTGATATTATAAAAGAATGATCACTTTTGATTAATTAAATGAAGAGTGTAAGTGAAAAATATTTGGTATAAAAAAAAGGTTTAAGAGTGTTTTGGGTGAGGTAATAATTTTAATATTACCAATTGCATAATAAACGGCTTGAATGTAGCTTCTCTTTATCAGAATTCAGTTTTCAAGCTTTGAGATTGTAGGTTAAATAGTATAATGCTGCAAAAAAAAATTCAGGCTTTTTAATTTTCAGTTGTACTTGAACTTTCTAAATGTTATTTGGTATTCATTTATTTTTTTTGGTTTATTAAGTTTGCACAATGTCCAGATTTTAAAAAATTATTTTTATTTAAAAATAATTTATAAATCCAGTTCCTTTGCAATTTTGAAATTTTTTTGATTTTCTTTTAAAAAAAGCTAAAATCCTTTGATCATAAAAAATTCCAAAGCACGAGTAAATATGCAAGTTTATAATCTTCAAGTTGATACATGAATATATTATTGATTTTTCTATTTTTTTAGAGCATTCATTCTATTAAAATAAAAGATACTTATTAAACTCGTTCAAGGATATGGAAACCCATTTATCTTCAAAATTTGTAGAAATTGGTAGTGGTTTTGATGCGGAGGATATGTTATTAGAATTAGTTTAAATTTTACCCATTTTCCCCTTTACATAACTTGATTTCATATAAAACCTGCTAAATAAGTTGGGAATAGAAATTTAATAAATATCAGACCTAATTAAATTTCTTAAAATTTCATTTTCCAAAATTGTATGTTATGTTGAAAAACGAAACTTTATTT
>LSSL01007651.1:0-29197 GCA_001953115.1 Smittium mucronatum | reverse complement strand
AGATGGATAAAAAAACTTTGTGTTCAAAATTCAAAAGGTGAAACAACCAACACCATAGTTGACAGGAAAAATAAAAATAACCGGTCTAAAATCCACCAGTGGACGGTGGACCGAAAAATCGGTTGAAAAGAAAACTGGATGAATCTTCAGCTGCTGTACCCTGAACTAAAACTTGACCTACAGGACATCGGGAAAATGACAATGAGGACCTTCCGGACCGTCCAGCGACTATCAAATATGAAAACTTTAGATGAAAAAATTAAAAAAAAAATTGATCCTTCTGCAAAATCGATATTCCTGAAACTGCCGACCACATCTTATTAAAATGCTCTCGATGGGACAACCAGCGAAATGAGACGATCGGCCGGTTCATACCTGCGCCGATCCGCTCAGACATAAAAAACAAACTTTCGAATTTCAATGAATCCCAGTTGGTGATAGTTGGAAAACTCCTTGGGGGGGGTCTAAACAAACTTTAAGTCAACTAAAAGCTGACACTGCCGATTTTAAATTTGTGTTGGAAACAGCTATATTTCTGGTTGGCATCCGAGTGCCACGAAAACTTAAGCTCCAGAGTTTAAGTAATTCACCAGCCCCCTTGAACCAATGCCCTCGAGGTATGGAGCTGCCCGAGAGGCAGAGGGGAGTAGGGTGAAAATTATTTGAAAAATTTTCACTTTTTTAAATTTTTTTTAAATTAGTTTAAATAACTTTTTATCAACTTTAAAATAATTTTCCCGAAAAAAAAATACTCAGAAAGCCCTTTTGATTTTTTTGTTTTTAGCTTACCAACCATGGAGCAGCCAGACCCTCTAAATGTATCAGGCTATTTTGGTTGAAGGTTGGTTTAGGGAAGGCTGCAATTAAGTTCACCACGGGTCTTCAAAACCAATTGGTAGAAACTTCCCTGGGCCTCAGAGCCGAATATTCTGCTGACACCCAAAATAAGCAAAAAAATCATTGAACCAAAAAAACTATAAAATAAGAAAACCCAAAAAAAAATTGCGCTGTTAAGCGAAAGCTTAATAGATATGAGCCTCTATTCAGAGGTCTCATTCAAGCACATTCTCAATGATGGAGAACAAAGATGTCTAAAGAAGTTCTGTGTTGGCGGATCAGATCGCAAAATAGGCTGTTCCTGGAGCCAATTCAAAGATGACTATGTAAATGGCATTGAGTATGTCTCACTGTATATATCTGACATATACCACGTGAGAAAGGATGATCCCAGGGCTAAAATAAAATATTTTATCTTTGATAATACAGAAGATTCCAATATTCTTGTGTCTAAGGCTTTAATTTTTAATATAAAAAGTGTGGAACTGTACCAAACAGTTCAGATATAGCAATATTTTGTGATTATAAACATCCCCAAATGTGGGGATCTTGTAATAAAAGATATTACAATCCTAATCAACCAAAAGCTTCCACCTTTTGTTACTATATGCGACATCAGTGCATGGTGCAAAAAGGGGACCATAGAATGTCTTAACTATAGAATTAAAATTCTTTTAAAAAAAATGATTTCAAATATTCAATCTTGACGATACTTCCTAGATCACGAGGAAGGAAAAACCAAAATCTTTTAAAAATGCTTCAGGATGGCTTGTAGCTATTGCAAAAATACGGATAATTGGAATTCGGAGTGCCTGGAGCTTAAAAAGAGGAGCAAATTAGCAATTAATAATGTAATTAATTTGATACTGTTTAAATTCAACAGACCAATTGACTCTATAAAACAAACTGAAAAGGTAATTGAACATAGGAGGGGAACGACCGGTCAAAAAACCGTCCCCAAAAATAAGAAAATTCAAAATTTTAGAATAAAATTTAATGAAAAATATTTTAAAGAGGGTGTCCTAATAAATCCGGGAAAAAAAAAACTGAATATATCTCCGGAAGTTCCGAGGACGATATAATGACCATCTAAGAACAAAAAACTTCTAATTTTAATAAAGAAGTAAAGTTTATAATTAAAATTGTTCCTAATAAACCTAAGGGTACTCAATTCAAACACCTTAAAGGAATTATTTCTCAAAGTCAAGAAATAATCAGCAAAAAAACAATCATATCTAGTAAAGATAAGATGAAGACTGCATCCTCTTATGTCAATTATAACATGATTCTCAACTTTCCCTCTGCAATTACTTATGGCAAAGAAAATTCGAGCCCACCAATAAAAAATAAGGTGGATTTTTACACGAATGAAAGAATAAACTCCAATATATAGTATTCATCGGAAATCGATGTAGACGATCAATATGATCGAATCGAGCCAGCTATATGATTGACTCAAACAAGCATCGAAATTATGACCTTATGAAATTGAAAAAATTTAACGATATAACGAAATACCAAAAAAAGCCAAGAAAAAGAGTAGATAAACTAATCGTGCTCAACATACAAGAGCTCAAAAAGCATACAGTTAAACAGCATATTAACTATAACTCTTCCTTGAGGGAAGATGAGTTTATAATAAAAAAATTAAAACAACGCAACGGCAAATGGCGTCACGAGATTTGGTCGTGCGACTACAAAAAAATAAATCTGCGCCCAGATGAAATAAAAAAAATCGAAAAATCTCTACATGCTAAAATTCGACGGGAAAAAAATAAAAAGTTTCGATCCGCGAATTCCATTTGCACAAATTATTAAAATGGAAATTTGATGAATAATGATTTGTAGAATAATGAAAACGATGAAATACGACCCAAGTTCAATTCATAAAATTATGGACTTATTAATAAGCTCATAATTATGAAATTTATCATCGGGGGCAATTAAAATTCCAGAGAATAGCTTTGGTAATATCTCAACTCTATACGGCCAGATATTCTGGCACTCCAGGAAATATTTTTAAATAAAAAAACATTCAGATACAGATTGCATGGATACAATTGTATTTAGGCTAAAGCTGACATTACAAAAGGAGGAGCTGGGTTACTGTTGGCTGTCAGAAATAAATCTGGACTACAAATAAGAGAATTTAAATCTTACCAAACATGTATATCTGTCATTATTCATGGAAAATATCTAAATTTAAAAGCGTTTTACATGCTTATCACCAATTTACATATACCAAGCGCTGGTATTAGACGCTCAAAATCCAAAGATGAAATCTTATTGCATATAAAAAAAGTAGAATCAAAAAAAAAATCCTCGGAGACTTTAATATGGACTCCCCGAGGTCAAGCCGGTTAATATCTAGACTTGGTTTGAGACATTAAATGGTGGAAGTAACAAATTACCCAGGCCCTAGATATAATAATGGCGAAATTGGTTGCATGATCGACTATATATTCTACACCGGACTCATCAGCAGAGAAAACTGGTGTACCTCCAACAAATAAATCGACATATCCGACCATATGACGTTTACTGCCGAGTGATATTTCGATTCACCCATAATTTCAGCCAAAAAAAAATATCGCAAATCGAATCCTATTGTCCACCGACCAATTAATCAATAGTAACAGATTTAGCCCATTAATTGATGCTGATATGGATCTAAATCGACTTTTTGAAGGCCTTATTGATACTTTATATGCAGAATCGAAGCGGCTTAAAGCCACCACTACTGCTACCGAGGTTTATTCAAAACCTCTGTCCAAAAAAACGGTTTCTACAATCAAAAATCGTAGGAGTAAATTTAGAGATCATCATCTTAGCAAAATCAACAAAATCAATTACGTAATTGCCAAATCAAAATCAATTAATGCAATAAAATCTGATCGGAATATTTACTACCATAAAAAAATGATTATATTTTACGAACAAATAATCAATAGTGACTCCAGAATCTACTGGAGAACCATCAAATCATACACTGGGAACACGCTCAAGAGCATTTCGGACGGCCCAGTGTATGATAAAAATAAAAATATTATAACTGAAAAAAACAAAAAGCTTGAAATTTGGAATAATAATTTTGGTGAGCTGGCCAAGATTCTACTGGGAATAGCCGCAGTGCTACTAAGTGGGAATCACTGCTAATTAGTGACTGCGACTACTTCCCAAAGTGCGACACGAATAATATATGGTCTGATATTGCTATGGAATTAAGTGATACATCTAATAACAAGGCTACCGGCTCTGATGGAATACCCACTGAGGCATGGAAACTGGTGGTTGTCGAAAAAATTCCAGAGTCAAAAATGACAAAATTTATTTTCAAAATTATCAATATAATGTACGATTATAAAGAAATCCTAACTATTATTGACACAAGTACAGTAGTGCCGGCAACTAAAAAGGGAGATATGGAAGACCCTGATAATTATCGGGGAATTTCGCTGATTCCAACCCTTTCGAAGCTATTATCCAAAATAATAGCTACCAAATTGGCAAAAATCGATAAGAAATACGAAATTCTAGTCAAAGAACAAACCGGATTTCGAAATTTCGAAGAGTGCGCTGTTCAAGCGACTACCCTATACGAAATTTCTCTGCGAAGAAAAATAAAAAATAAAAAAAACCTTCATATGCTATATCGACTATAGCAAAGCCTACGACCGAGTGCCCCATACCACACTGTTGTACAAACTGATGGCCATTGGGATTGGAGGGAAGCTACTCAATGCCAACTTGGGCTTGTATAGATCATATGGAATGGCTCTTAGGATTTGATATGGTTTTTCCAAACTTACTGACTACCTGTGTTGGCTGTGACAAGGCTGAAAAGCTTCTCTGATGCCCTTATATATTATTTTAAAGTTATTTTCAAGGCTTATCTATCCCTGAAATATCTTTTCGAATACCTGGGCTACTTTTTGCCGATGATGAAGTACTATTGAAAGAATAAGAGATCGAAATAAAATATTAATTAAATAAAATCAATGATTTTTCGAACACTTTTTAAATGACTGTAAATGCATCAAAGTGCGGTTTAATGAATTTACTCAATCCAAAATCTTCAGAGCTGATATTAAAACGAAAAAAACCCCCAAATAATGATCAATGTACATATTTGAGGTACATAATGAAAAATCAATGGGGCGTTTCAGGGATCATAAAAAAAATACATAGAAGCATTCTACGCTTCATATAGCTTCTTGGAACGTAGTGACGTACCTGTATGCCTAAAACTAAAATTCATAAATTCGGTTCTAATGCTTATTGGCTGTTGCAGAGGCGAGACCTTTGGCATGAGTGAAGCCAGAGTCAAGCCGATTCAGGCCGAAATCGACAAGCGATCAGACTAGTTGCTAATTTTGGTAAGTCTGCCTCCATGGAACGGGTCCGAGCCGAACTGGGGATAAAATACGTCTTCTTAAAGACTAACACTGCTTGAGAGCGTGCATATCACAAATGGCCAACTTTAAAAACTTGGATTGCCGACCTCATCAAGTCTCCCATCAAGGCCAGAATGGCCACCCGGGTGACCGGCAGTGCAAGATGGATAAAAAGATTTTGTGTTCAAAATTCAAAAGGTGAAACAAACATCACATAGTCGACAGTAAAAATAAAAACAACCGGTCTAATATCCACTAGTGGACGGTGGACCGAAAAATCGGTGGAAAAGGAAACTGGGTGAATCTTCAGCTGCTGTACCCTGAACTAAAACTTGACCTACAGGACATCGGGAAAATGCGAATGGGGACCTTCCGGATCGTCCAGCGACTATCAAATATGAAATTTTTAAATGGAAAAGTGCACAAAATTATTCTCTTCTTCAAAATTTATATGCCTGAAACTGTCAAATATATTACATTAGATTTTTTAGATGTTTTAGACTGATAAATGTGCCGAACTAATTTTTTTTATTTTCTCCTACTCGTTTTGAAATAAAAATATCAGCTTTAAATTTTTAAATATCCTTTTCAGTGTTTATATGATTACTTTTTGGAGGATGGGTCTAAAAATAGTTTAGTTTGACTATAATCTGAATTTTAATGTTTAATTTGTGCTATAAACAGAAAAATTTATTATCGAAATACAATTATCTATAATTCTTGTGTTTAGGAGTTTAAGTAAATATTCAGTACATAAAAAACCAACAGCCCTGAGCAATCTAGCGGTTGTCTTTCCAGAGATGAGTTGGGGTACAAAACATTATAAAAAAATCATATTGTTTAAAATTTTGAAATTCGCTTTGATGCATTTATATTAATTAAATTTAAATTAATATGAATTTTTTTTTTTTTTTTGAAAATTAAATAATATTTTGTATTATGATTTTTTTTTATAAATGTTATATATAAGTGATTTATAGATTATAGAATGATTTTCTTGACAACATAGCTTTAATATGTTTAATTTTTGTAAAGAATTTTTTTTCTGGCTTATTAGTTCTGAATTCACTATCATCTACATTATTATGTTTTATAAAAAAAAAATTATTTACGAAAAATGATTAATAAAAAGTAGAAAATTTGGAAATTCGGTGACATATATTTGTAATTATAAAAATTTTACAAAAATAAATCTCTGATTCTGAATATTTATTTTCTTTAATATATAGGTTGAATTTAAACAAAGCGAGTAACTTGAATTTGGATTTAAACAAAAAATATTCATTTTAAAATATTAAGCAATATGAAATTTCCTCATTTTAAAAAATTATTTTTTTAAATTAATTTACGTTTTTTTATCTTATCAAAAAAAATTATCTGAATTGGTGCTAAAATTATCCACCCTCCACCCCTTTAATTTACTATAATTTAAAAAAATGCTAAAAACCCTCTTAAATTATTCAATAAAATAAAGATGGCATACAATTCAAAGAGTTTTAATTTTTATCAATAATAAATTTTAAATTAAAATGTTTTGAGACATTTATAAAACCTATCGAAAAATTCTATTCATTACCGATTAGTTGATTTAATATACGAAAAATATCATTGAAATTTTATGATATTTTTATTGAATTTTGTCCTTATTTTTTGGGAGGGTTGAATTTCTTTAAGGATGTGAAATTCATTAATCAAAAATGGGACCTAAAATAAATTATATCTCTTTTATATGCGAAGTAAAAATGTTTTTTCCTCATATTTTTAGGATTTGTAAATAAATTTTTCGACATTTCGTTTGAATTCAAATATTTTATAACTATGTTTAATTATTGAGGTTTAAATTTTTTTGATAAAATCGAATAACGTAAAAGTTTATTTGAAAAAAAAATAAATTTCTGAAATCACAGTATTTCTTTTTCTTTTTTGGGGTCAATTAAATTAATGATTAATATTTTAAAAAAGAAAAATATTTAGACAATCAGGGTGTTTTTTTAATTATAAATTATAAATAAATCGTAAATTTCTGATATAAAAAACCTAATTTTACATTTATTTTGTTAGTGAAACTTTAATATGGTTTAAAAAAAGCGGAAAATCATTATTAGAAAAATTAACGCAATGATTTATTTCTAAATATTTCTCTTATTAATTTAAATTTTTCATCTATTCTTATCATAATAACTCAAGGATTTTTTTTCTTGTTTGAGAATGTCTGTAATATCAATCAAAAATTTGGTTATAATTTAATTTAAGATTTTATTTTTATTTTTTGTAGGGAAAAAATTATAACTCAGTGGGGCTATTTAAATAAAATATTAATATTTATTTACAAATATTACTTCTAAATAACTCTTTTAAACCTTTAAAAAAAATTATTTTGAAATTTAATAGGGGTTTCCAAAACAATAGGCTTTTCTCTTAAGAATAATTCTTTTGTGATTTCCATAATAAATTTATTTTTAAAAACAATAGTGCTTGAATTAGAGATTGTTTTAAATACCAGATTTATTTTTTTTCTGTGTAAAAAAATAGCTAATTTTTTATTAAATCATCGACTACCCAATAATAATAGATAAATTTTAAAATTCTCTACGAGAACAGAAACTTACCGATAAATTTTTTTCCAATTTATTAATTTGGAAATGAGATCATAGAATAAGAAATAAGGTTATTGGGTAGTTTAAAATTAATATTCGATAAAAAAATTTATTATTAGAAAAATTTTGAAAAATTATCTGATCTAGAATGTTTTTTTGCTTTAATTGGTTTGAGGGTGATATAAATTGTTATTAAACAAAGTTTTGAGTGTAAAAAAATGGTGGTGTTGAAAATAATCTCTCTTATATTAAATGAATAATTTTATTTTAGCTTATAGCACATGATTTTATTTAAAATTTTAGCTTCATATTAACCAATAAAATTATAAATTATAACCCACGATTTTATAAAGAGAAAAGTGGTAAAACTTTAGTATGAAAATGTCGCTATCTAAGATTAATTCCTACAAAAATACACCATTTGTGAAAAATTAATATTTTTATAGAATATTTTAATTAAATTAATAGCCCAATAGCCAAAAAAGGTTTTATTTAATTGACTGTGGGTTATAGTAACTAATTCAAGGGCATTTTAAAAGGAATTTTATGCATAAAGATATCTGATTTTTACTTTTTAAGCATAACAGTTTTTATTTGTGGTATGATTTGATCTATTGACAGAAACCCCATTATTAATAAAATAAAATATTTTAAAAAAGAGATATTTATTTTTTATGAATTTTTTTTAATGATTAATAAATTTAAAAAAAATAAAAAATTAGCCATTTGTTCCTTTTTAATTTTTTTTTAATTTTCTGTCCAATTATCTAATAATGCTGCATTACAATAATGTATACATTTCTTTTTTTTGATTGTTTATTTACCCTTATAATAACTTAATAATTGGAGTAAGATTATTTAAATTTTTATTTTTAAATAGTTTTTCTGAGAATAAATTATTGCTAGCTATTTTATACTTTTTGATTATATAAAAGCTGCATTTATTCCATTTAAATATCATAGATATTTTCTTTTAAATAAAACAAATTGATAATTTTCGGAAGCATGTTGTAATCTAATCATTTCTATATTATTAATTCAATTTTTTTATATACTTTCAAATTTCTTATCCAAAAAATCAGGAAAAGTTATAATTAAGAGCTATATAAGAATGTTGAAAAAGTTGTTTTTAATTTTTTTGTATTATTTAGAGCTTTTTTCATGAAGATAAAATTTTTTTTGTATTTCTGTTGTTCTGAATATGATAAAAAAAAATCCGTATATTTTTATTAACTTAAAACATCCATTTTTAATCCTATATATTTATACGTTACATTTTATTAACAAATAAGATGCATATGTTATAATAATTGTATTATGTATTCTTGTTTAAAACAGCATACAAAAAATGTAATTATACTTTTATATTTTTTAAAATACTGGGAAATTTTTCAAAAATAAATATGTTATTTGTAAAATTGATACGATTATTCGATTATTTAAAATTATTAGTGGATTTTTGTTTATAAAAAAAACCTTAATTTTATGGTTTTATTGAAATAATAATCAGCTGGAAACTTGGCTCACAATAATAAAAATACAGTACAAAACGAAGTATTAGAGCTATAAAAAGATCGTCTAAATAGTAAAATCGATTAAAAATTAATACAAACTAATCAAAATGATTAAATTAAAATAAAATCTTCCATAAGAAAATCAAAAAAATAACATATATCTCAAATAAGTAAAACAAATAAACTTCAGTACACATTAAAAATTTTAAATAAAATCATGTTAGAAAAAGTTTTAATTTGATAAAAAAAATGAAACTAAAATGTTTGCAATTAAAATTTGTACAAGTTTATTGGTATTTAATCGAAAAATTTTCTACTTTAATACATTTAAGTAGACAAAAAAAAAATCAATTTAGATATAATCTTGAAATAAAAATCATAACCCCCTAAATAGTAAAGAATTTTAAAGAAAAATTTATGTAAAATAAGATATTTAAGTGGTAGGACGCCCATTTTTTTTCCTAGGTGAAGCTACTCCCTCTTTATGTTCTGAAAGCCTTATCACGCTATAGGATCATTTTTAGTCACTTATTAGTTTATTAGTTAGATTAGATAGTTTTATTTCTCTTTTTGAATGAAACTTCTTTTTATATTGTTCGCATGTGTTTTAAAAGTCTTTGTTCTGGTAATTTTCTTAGTTTTATTTTAGTATTTTGGTGGGCTGGGATCATTACCTGTTAGTCCGGTTTTATAGTTTGGCTTAGTGTAGGAATTAGCTTAAATAGTGCTATGAAGGTTGTTATTTACAACCATGAATTTTTCGATTCCGGTGCTTATCCTTATGGATATAAACCGATGATTGACGCTTGAAGAGAGGTGGCAGAAGATGAAAACGGCGATTCTTTAGCGTCCTTCTATACTGAAGCTCATCCACTAGGCTATGACTTAGACCCATCGGTTAAATTAGTTAGAGAGTCAGTTATAGAATATCTTGTATCTAATTTACTGGGATTTTCATTAAGTTCCAGTCTCAACCTCCAGGTAAGGTTCTCACCTATTATTCCTATCATGGGAGTTGTACAAACATTTAGTGTTGTCAGTACAGAAAGCAAAGGGTGAAGCATGGATAGGCAGAGTAAGGGAACAATACCTGCCCTAAATTCTCTCCTGGGTGAGTGCGATGGTTGTGCCAGAAATAGTGTACTTAGCTTTGCCTTATCTTTAAACGTACAGAAACAGTTTAGAAATGATGATTTATACATATTGGATTGGTATAGAGAACCCACTTCCAACAATATCAAATTAAATTAACTATTTTTAACGTTTATTAAAATCAAAATATCTTTATTGGTTTCAATGGAGTCCATCCTCCTCGTGGGAATCAGAATGCAATAAATACTTCAGGTATAACCTCACTAAAACAATGGAAATTTTATTATTTTTTAAAAATTATTCAGTCAATTACGTTTATTTTTTGACATTAACTCGAAAAATGCTCATAATTTTTTACCTATTCTGATTAAAAATTTAATATTGTGAACCTAATTTTATTTTTTACAAAATTTAAAAAATATAACAATCAAAAAATTTTAAAAACATAATTTTATTTTAAAACTAAAGATAATCGTGATGTATTATAAACTTATGATTAATTATACCTGAAAAATACATAAAAAAGTGTGCTATAAATTGAATTTTTTAATTTTATGCAAAGAAATATGATATAACACGTATTTTTTAAACTTTTTTGGTTTTAATTAAGTTTTTTTTTTCATATCATTCCAAGTAAAGCTGAAAATCACAATTTCTAAAAATATCAGTAAATTATCTACTACACAATCAAAATAATTTTTTTTCGGAATATATACATTGTTCGCCAATAAATAATTTCACATTGTTAATTTTTTAAATTTTAATTCATATTTTTATCAAAAAAGCGTGAAATAGTAAATATATATCTTAAAGCATATTATCTATTTACCCATTTTAATTATTTTAAAAAAACACACTAAAAAATAATAGAATTCACAAAAATAATAAAACTAATAAAATTCACAATTTTATGCTCTATAAATAACATTCGAATAGGATATACCATAAAAAGTTGCCTTTTCTTTATAAAATTTTTAAAGTAAAAAAAAGAGATAAATTAAAGATTTTGGATTATATTTGTGAAAAAAAACTCAAAATTTTATATTATTAAATCTAAGGGGCTTTTTTAATATTTTTGAAATAATTATCACCAGAATTAAATAAATCATAATTGTAAATAATTTGATGAAAGCAAAATCCAAAATTTTAAACGCTAAATTTAACTCGATATATTAAAACCCCGATAAAATTCAATCATAAAATTGATAGCAATTCAAAAAATATTCTATCAATTTGGTGTATAGGTATATAATTATTGATACTGATTATTATATAATATATAAAAAGTGGAATACAAAAAAAAATCAAAACTTTATTGTGTTTAATAAATAAATTTTATTCATGCAAAACTTAATAAATTATTTAAATAAAAATTTTCTCCAGTTTTAATACTTATCAAATTCCTAATTTGAAATGAATGAGGGTAATAAAAAAAATTTAAAATAGAAAAAAAATTATTGATAAGTCATCCATCGTATAATTTTTTATAGAATTTTACAATAAAATCTATTCAAATTATGATAATGATTAAAATTTAGTGATAACGCCATAAATAATTAGGAATTCACTAATCTCTTTCTTTATAAATATATTAATTGTTATTATAGCAAGCAGGAAAATGACCATTTTTGAGTATAACGATAAAAAAAAAATTGGTTAAAAAGAATAGACTTCGAAAATTCTAACACAATATTTTGTATTTTTATAAGACATATTTTAACTTTTATAATGTAAAATTCAATGAATTTTTTTATAATCATTTATAAATTAAAAAAAGAGTATAGGAATAAATATGAAATATGTGAAATTTCAACATTTTTTCCGTGAAATATATGAATAAAACATAAAAAATTAAACATATAGTCTAATAAAAGTGAAATACTTATTTCATTATTAATTTATTTTCTGGAATTTTTTTTTTTTGATATTCAAATATCCGTTGTACGTTTTTTACGACATCTTCAAAAAAATTTATAAATAATTAACGGTATAATTTATTATATTTCGGAATAAATTGAATTCTAAGAGTAATTATCGATCTTAACTCAAAACAAAAACAAGGCAATCATAATATAAAAATTCAACAGACTTAAAGAAAATTGGATTTTTTAAAATATAAAAACTATAATAAATGTATATTATTTCCAAAAATAACTAGTGTATCATTTTTTAAAATAATAATTTATAAATATTAGTACAATAAATATAAAATATAAAATATTTATTTCTACTGTTTATAAAAATATTGAACTAATTAGATTACAGATATGTAAATTCTTAGTCGGTCAATAAAATATAAATTTCTAAAAAAAGGTATTTTTGAAAATATGCGAGTTTTTATTAAATTTAGAAGCAATTTTTTCTTAAATGATGAGAAATTTAGCAACAAATTAAGTAATCTCTCGGTATTTATAATCTTAAATGATTTTTATCTAAAAATATTCTTAGTTGATTTATTTTATCTACTTTTTTGAAAATTTGGAAAAATTTATCGGTTTTAACTTCAAATATATTTATAATTATTTAATTTAAAATTTAATTGGGCTTATTTAAAACCGTTATTAATTATTATCTCTTAATTAAGAAGATCTATTTGTAATTTTCACACCAATTATATCTTTTTTAAAGTCAAATTAGATTATTTGAGCCATAAATATTACAAAAATATCTTAAAAAGTACCTAAAAAGTAAATAAAAAATAAATAAATCTATATTAGATTTTTCTTGTTACTGATTTGTTATAAATCGCCTTAAAAAATGATCGGAGTCAATGATTTTAAAATTTCGATATAATGACCTCAAAAAAAAATTCTTAATAATGAATTTATACTATTTTATATTAAAAAAATCCGAGAAAACATTCAATTTTGATTATTTCCTTAGATTTAATTAAAATTTTACCGTTGAAAATAATCATTCTCAGCCTATATTAATATTTTAAACACAATTTGAAGTTGTAAGCAAAACGAATCCAAAGCGAATACTTAAGATTAAAGTATCTTAATAATCATATTTTTAGAGATAAATGTTTATTAACGATTTTTCTAACTAAAAATCGGAAAAAATCAAAAAATTACTAAATTAAATAATACTAATATAATTTTGAGATCTCCTGTATAAATTTATATAAAAGTTAAACCCGATTTTAATTTATGAGTCTTGATAGCAGAGGTGGAATTCCGAAACAAAAAAAGAATAAATAGTTTCAATTCGTTTTATGATACAGAATTATTACTCTAAGCAAAAAAAATATTCTGAAATCAAAACAACTCGAAACATATTTTATTGAATTTGTTGTCAAATATTTTTATAAACACAAAAAATAAGTACTAGGGATTCCAAACAGAGTTTTATTCTGTGAAATCCCCTTTTTTTAAAAAACATCTAACTAATGATCCTTTTCTGAAGCTTTAAAATTCATAATCGTCAATATTTATCACTAAATTATTGAAAACTCGGCATTCATTTAATAATATTGTTTCATTATTTTTAAATATATGATATCCAATCAATTCTCTTAAAAAAGTCACATTTATAGGACCATTTAATTTTTAATTTTTAATTTTCTAAATTTTTTATTTTCTACTTTATCTTAATACCTTTAATAAAATTTTTTAAAAGGATTTTGGCAATAATTTTGTTTTAAAAAAGTTGATAGATACGCAATTTAATTTTAATATTATCAGAGTATTGATTATACAGAAACCAAAAAAAATCTCCTCCATATTTTATAGCCATACCTTTATCTAAATTCATAAAACCACGATGTCTATAGCTAAAAAAATGTTTTTAATAAAAAATCAATCATTTAATTTTTTTTAAAAATTAATTTTCAAAATTAATATAAAATTGAATAGAGTCCTAATTTAAATAAAAAAAAACGATCTTTTTTATGGAAGGAGTATTGGAACTTTATTTAAGAATTTGGAAACTTTTTTATTTGTAAAATTTGAAAAAAAGCCCAAACAAAAAAAGAAAACAAGGCTTGTGGGATTTGGTTTACACCCAAACTAGATAATATATAGGCTTTTAATTTAGATATTTTTAAATTTGGATGATTAGATACTATATCAAGGTTTTTCCCTTAGCTTTTCGGTTTAAAGATTATTTGCATAAGACAAATAATAATATAGAAAGTGTATATTAACATCATATATATACGGTTTTTTCGGTTTCAAAGTCAATATGTGGCTGAGACTTGGTTGTAAGTTTTAAGAATATTGTAATTTTTGTCGAGATTATTTTTATTACAAAAATTTACAGTCAAGATCGGTTTTTTTTAGTAGTCATGAAACCATTTCAAGAAAATAATACTGGTAGACCAATTGATTATAAAGCTTTAAATTTGACAAAATTGGCTAAAGTTTCACTAAATGGAGACCATTTACACCCTAAGATTTAAACCAAAAAAAATAAAATTCTAGTACTATCAAGAATTTTATATTTTATAATGATAGTGAGTTGTATAAGATTCTATAGCAGCTATCGTAAATCTGGATATATTAAAAAATCCCAACTCATCAAAATTGACCTAAAAAAATATGGTAATATATTAAAAAACATATAAATTTTCAGCAATAATTTAAGAGTGCTTAATTTTTATAAACAAGAGAGGTATTAATGTTTTCACTTTTTTTTGATACCTTTTCCAAGACATATTTAGAATAATAAAAGTCCGGAACAAAAATCTATATCTTATAATAAAAATACATGCAGCACTAAAAAGAAAATCATGATCGCACTTATATAAAGATAATTTTTTTCCCCCAAGATATCATATCCAAGTAAAAAAAATTCATTCTAATTCCCTATTTTTATACCACTATCCCTAATTTTTCAAAAAATAAAACTTACTAAAAGGTTGGTTTTAAACAAACTTAATTTAACTTTGCTGAAGCTAGTTATATTGATTTATTGGGGTATCAATAAAATAAATTTCAGGATAACTATATATTTATAATCAAACAAAGCTGGAATTTATTTTAAAATAGTTAATGTGTTATATGAATTCTAAATGGGTTATGGGCCTTGTCTTTTCAAATATGAATTCAAAGCCTCAGAGAATTTTTTTACCCAAATATTTTGATTAAAGTTTCAATATTTTATAATAAATTTTTTTCACTAGAGTCCATCTACTTGTAAAATCCTTCTAGATCAAACCATTTCACTTAGATTCCAGTAATGAATAATAATAATGTCATAATGCAATTTTTCCTGGTATCATTTCGCTATTATTTTCGTATCCACTCCGGATTTTTTAAACTAGGCTTTTAAATATCAATTTCATGGTCACCATTTAACCAAATATTCTAATATTGATATCCATTTATATAGATATATATTTCTTAAATTTAGGATCTTCAAAAAAAAATAATCCTACAACCATTTCAAAAATAAAATAAATTTTGATATCTAGTATTTATAGCTCAAATCAACTTGAAAGGTTTTATGAGATATAAATTTGTTCTGATCTCTAAATATATTTTACATTTACATCACTTATATATATATATATATATATATATGTATATGTTTTTATAACCGCATTTTAACCTCTCCTTCACTTTTTTCAGTTTGTGATCTTTATAAACAGTATGCCAGCTTCCATATAAATTCTGGCTTTAGAACCGAAGATAGTTTACTGGCAAATTAAACAATGTTTTGCACACATACAGCGATTATTCACTGCATCTGAAATATTGTAAAAATATGTATTTTCAATTTAGAGTTTGGAATATGATTTTCCAGCTATCAATAAGTTGTCAAACCAAAATTTAAAAAATAGGCAAATAAAGTGATTGGAAAAAAATATTTATGTCTCAAAATCACGACTTAATATTCAAATCCACATAAAATGTATATATCTTTTAAAGATTTATCGTTCTGAAATTTTAAAGCATGAATGTAAATTCCACGCGTTAGATTTTTTTTTTTTGGAGATAAAGTTAAAAAAAACCAAGTATTGGCAGTCATTCACATAAAAGTTCAAGAAAAATTGAATTCCTCCTTCAATTTACTCATGTCTCAAACTTGTTTATAAAAAATCCAATATCTATTTTTTGGATCCACTGAATAGATTCCATAGAAATGAAAATACCCGGAAAACCAATAATATTTTGTTCGAAGGCTGGCTTGTCTTCCATAAATCTTACGCCCTTTTATTGAGTTTTTTGTACATATCAAAGCAAAATTGTTTTTTAAATTCAATAAAAACTAGCCAAAACGGCACTTATAAACCATTAAAATTATTCAGAAATACTAATCTAAATTGAGAAGAGTGGCAATTGAAAACCAGTTTCTTGTTATTTATAGCTCGTTACTCGGAGTACTTGGCTGCTCAAAAAAACGGAATATGTTAGAAAAGCAGAAATGGGTTGTGAATGCCCAACTTGCAGATCTATATTTGGGCCTTAAAGCCAGAGCTGTATTCAATTCGCCTTTGCGTTTTGTTTTATACATTAATGTTCAAACTCTTCCCAATTGGGTATTTTACACTTAATTCCAAATTGACACGGGGATTCAAAGTATTTATTAGGTGTGATTAATTATTTGTTTGAGATTGTATTGGATAATTATGATTACAAAGCTTGTTCACATAATTCTCCTGATAATTTTTGGTGATCCTGCCTTTCAATGCACAGATTTCCGTTTAAGTCGGAGTAATAAAAATTGCACCCATTTTTAAAACAACGCTAGTACTCTTTGGCAATTATCCGCCAATTATTAAAAGCTATTTGATATTAACCAGGTCGTTAATTATTTGCTAACAAATAAAAACGTGTGATTGTTCTGAAACCTGAAATGGTTAAATTAACCAAATCTGTCCCACCTTTTTTTTTTCCAGATTATTTTAGCATTTTAAAGCGGATCAGTAAGTTTTCTATTGGAAACAAATAGTCTATCATTTAGAGTATAGCCATTTAATATATGAGTTTAATTGATTATTGCAGCGGAATGTTCCGAATAAGGCATGGTTTAGTGGAATGTCCCATTTGCGCGTCTAAATATGGGGCTTAATAATACCTTCAATATATACAATTTTATAAGGGTGAAATTGTCTTAATTTTTATATATAAGCCCTGCCATTCAACTAATTTAAATTGGCTTGTCTCATATTTTTTTCAGCTTCAAAACAAGAATATTCGACATGTTGATTATAGTGACAGGATCTAACAAAGGTATTGGACATGGGATAGTCAACAACCTTGTTGAGAATGCCACAAAACCAACCACTATACTCATGACCAGCAGAAATGAAGTTTTGGGACGAGAAGCATACGATGCTCTTCTAAAGAAAACTAACAAGGAGTACGTTCAGCTGCATTATCATCAACTGGATATTGTAGACCAATCAAGTATAGACAGATTCGCTCAGCACATTCAAGAAGTTTATGGCGATAAAAGTATAGATGTACTTGTGAACAATGCCGGCTACATGAACAAACCAACTGATAGACAATCTGAATCAGCCGAGCCCACTCTCCGAGTTAACTATTTCGGTACAGTTAGACTTACTGAATCCCTATTGCCACTCATGAATACTCATGGCCGTATAGTTTTTGTATCAAGCACCCTCGGAGCATTGAGCCACCACGCCCCTAATGTCCAGGAAATTTTCTCCTCGGATAGTTTGACCATCGAAGAGCTCAACAAGCTCGAGTCCGATTATATCTCTGATCCCAAAGCTGCCCATGAACATGGATACTCCAATAGTTCGTACACCGTGTCAAAAACTGGTGTTACCACATATGCCAAGTTGATGGCTCGTGACCATTCCAACGATCCCAGACATATTGCTTTCGTGTCATGCCATCCTGGATGGGTTAAAACAAGTATGGGAGGTTCTGAAGCCCCACTCTCTATCGAAGATGGGATCCAAACTCCACTCTACTTGATCAATCTGAACTATTCCGAGCTCATTTCTAACAATGGCAAATACTTTGATCTTAAAAAAGTATGCCCTTACTAATCCATGATGGAAATTTAGGTCAATTCATCCTAATATGTGATCTCAATGCTTTAGTCTTATTATAACTTTATTTAACAATAAATAAAAATGTAAACTTTCATTGCTTTTTTTCAAATTGTTTTCAATATTCTATTAATATTTAATTACCAATGTTAAAATAAGATTTGATCTTGAAAGCTTTACCGCCTTTATCTTTTTATCGGGAGGGTGATAATAAATATTACACATTTATTCCCATCTTTAAAATTCGAAAAGAGTGATAGTCTTTTATCCGCAATTTCTTGGATCCTCAGAAATTTGGTTTGATCCAGCTTTCTCCTTCCTTAATTTTCATTTTATAAATACTCTATAACATCCAGGAAGATCTGGACATATCTAAATTATTAAGCTATGGAAATTCGGCTCGTCAATTAGAAATATTTAAATGAGAAAACTCAATTATTAATACTAATTTATAACGGGAATTGGCTATAGCTACTGAAACAACCCGTTCTGTTGGCTGTAAAAAGGTTTAGAATGTGATTGGAAAGTGCTAAAAGAACTATTATTTTTATTCAATAATTTTATCATATGGGGAAATCTGACATTACCTGCACATTCCTCCCTCCCAAAAACCCGTGCGATGGATTTATATACGGTTCGTATTCAGCAACCACTGGTCTTCAAAAACATGCCCAGTAGTTTAACTTTTCTTATACTTTCTTAAACTGTTCCAGAATTTGAACGAATAATATCTCTAGAAATTAAACTTTTTAAAAGACTATTCACATATTTTATATTTTAATGACGTTATCTTACAATAAAATTCCGTGATGCAAAAAAAAAAATTCAAATTTTTTATGGAAATAATATAAGCCTAGTCTCTGAATGAATAATTAACAAGTAAATTTTGTAATAGCAAGGGTAATTTCCCATGGAACTTTTTTTTTTTTTTTTTTTGAATTAAAACCCAAATTTGGGAATGTTTGGGAGTATCCATTACCCAAAAACCATAGCATAAAAGATTTAAACTTGAAATAACAACATAATAAGTCAATTATGATGACAGAAGTTTAATTAGGTTTTTTTATACTACACCAAGTGTACTCTTCTCTGCTTGTGATTCTTTTAGTCGGATAATCCAATGGGTTTGACATTTCAGAATTTCTTAGAGAATCATTTTCACTTCTTTTTTTACGGTCTTTTGATAATAATCAGGCCATTAAATTGATGGGGGGGGTTTCTAGAAATCTTTAGTTAGTTTTAAAAAATATATTTGATCGCTGGAATTTTCATTAAAAAGATTATTAGTATTTTTTTCGAATTTAAATAAAGATTCTTTATTCCTGGTAGATAATATGATAAACTTGTACTTGAAAAATCAGAGTGGACTGATGTCCTACAATAAAAATATTAGATGTGTAAACTCGATTAAAAGAAAAGGATATTTTCTCAAACACTGCAAGTCCAGATAAAAACGTTTTTTTAGAAAAGAAGAAACTGCGATAAAATATGGTTTCAGTGTAATTCATAGCATAGTACCTTTTTTTATAAACTCGGAATTTTATGAGCGGATAGCACCATTAAACCCCCATACTGAAAAAAAATTCGAAAGGAAAAAAAGTCACATTAAAAAGATTATTATCCAAACTATGATAATTATATCCGTTGAGCTACCAGCTGCCTGTCATTGGAAATAAGGAGACGGTCATGTTAATTGAAAGACACTCTCTCACCCACATCTCATTTTCAAGTGGTTATATGACTGAGACTTTAAATTTTATAAATTAAGCCCATTATAGATCAACAGCAATTTATTTAGATCACTATACTTCTGATTAGAAATCACTTTTAGCAGATTTAATAAAAAATGGGCTCCTAATCAAACTCAGAATTGAATGATTTGGCTCTCCTAATAATGACTAATATATTAAGTGTTTTTTCGACTCTTGGGATTTGGGCTTGCACAAAAAATACATCAAAATGCACTATACGGCCTAGACCCTATTGTTTTTGAGATGCTACTCCTCCGGAATGCCCCCCCCCCCCAACTTGAATTTATGGCGGTTTTCCCACAGTTCCCAAAAAAGGACAGTGTAACACTGTATGAAGTTACCACTTAGTTTACATTTCAAATTACTCCACTTATAAGCCCCACAAACTACAAGATGAAATGTCCTTAGAAGACCCAGTTGGGATCTAGGTATACTAACAAATCTGTAAAGGGCTATGAAAAGTTGGCGGATTCTCCGATGATACCTAAAATCAATTTTGGAGTTTTACCGACTTAACTCCTTCGTCTCCATGTGTGTTTAGTACTCTTATTTGCTAAATATCAGTAAATGTATTTACCAAGTCCATCAAGTTAATCATTATAACGTTAATTTTTTAATTCGAAATCAAACCGAAATATTGGCCATGGAGGTGGCATCAAATAGTCCATTTATGACGAAAGAGTTAAATTGACTTTATAAATTATTTTTTGATTCTTTTAATGTAGAATTTATTATTAAATTGTATTTCGATTGAATGTTCTATTTATTACCTTTCCGAGATCTAGAAATGTTTTTAGTCCATGTTTGCATCTTGTTTCATTTCCTATTTCTCAGGACATAAAATCGGAATGGCTACTGCTGTGGATAATAATATTGGTATTTGTAATACAAAAATACAGTTTCCGAATATAAAAAAAAGGGCATTTGTAATACCCGAAAGTCAAGTTCTAATTTTTATCACTAGTATTTACAGGGCTATAAACCAATAAAATTCCATAATAGTAAAATGTAAATTAAATGGCCCTAAAAAGGCTAATACATTATATTCAAAATGTTCAATAATTTGTTCATCGAAAAGTAGAATTCATTAGAACCTTTACTTTATCCTTGATAAGAAGGTTGCCATTTATACTAACCAACTTTTTTAAATCCGCTAGTTTATGCTGGTTCAAAATAATACCGATATTTAGCGATTCCTAAAGTTTTATCTTTTCCCAGATCAAAGCCAGAATTTCGATATGTTGATTATAGTAACTGGATCTAACAAAGGTATTGGGCATGGGATAGTCAACAGCCTTGTTGAGAATGCCACAAAACCAACCACTATACTCATGACCAGCAGAAATGAAGTTTTGGAGCGAGAAGCATACGATGCCCTTCTAAAGAAAACTAACAAGGAGTATGTCCAGCTGCATTATCATCAACTAGACATTGTAGATCAGTCAAGCATAAACAGATTTGCCATGCACGTTCAAGAGATTTATGGAGATAACAGTATAGATGTACTTGTGAACAATGCCGCGTATTTAGATAAACCCACCGATAGACTTCCTATATCAGCCGAGCCTACACTCCAAGTTAACTATTTTGGCACAATAAAACTTACTGAATCCTTATTGCCGCTCATGAATACCCACAGCCGTGTAATTTTCATATCGAGCGATATGGGAGCATTGAGCCATCACGCCCCTAACGTCCAGGAAATGTTCTCTTCAGATACGTTGACTATAGAGCAGCTCAACAAGCTCGAATCGGATTTTATTTCCTCTCCAGAAGATGCCCACAAACTTGGATACTCCAATAGTTCATACACTGTATCCAAAGTCGGAATCACTACATATGCCAAGTTGTTGGCTCGTGACCATGCCAACGATCCCAGACATATTGCTTTCGTATCATGCCATCCTGGATGGGTTAAAACAAGTATGGGGGGATCTGACGCCTCGCTAACTATTGGTGAAGGAATCGAAACTCCTATTTATTTGATAAATCTGAACTACTCAGACCTCATTCCCGATAACGGTAAATTCTTCACCCTTAAAAAAGTTAGTCCATATTAATCCAAAGAGATTTTTGTTTGAGCCCGTCATATATGCATTTTAAAGCTTTTTGGGGTATCAAAGCCCGACTCTAAATAAATAATATATATCTTGGTAATTGTTCTTTTACATTATTTTTTATACACAACTAGCTTTTCATTTTTAACGTTAAATATATTTTGAATTTGAAATTTTTACATCAACAATTCTCATCTACTGAAGATGGTATCAATGGCCATTGTGATAGATATAATTATAACTGAAAATAAAAAAGTGGAACTTGGACATATATCTTAATTCTACTCTTATAACAATATAGTTTCATTCATATTTCCCTCTCTTGTTTATTATATTTTTTTGGCTATGTACATTGAACAGAATTAAAAAAGGTAGCTTTTTTAGCTGATTATATTATGTGATTTGAGTGTGATTGAGATTAAATTTTTCCTGTTGCCATCCTTGGACGGATATTTGAATGTGTGTCATGAATCCTTACCCAAAAAATAGCTGATTTTTTAAGAAATATTCGAGCAATTTTCTTTTACTTTATAACTTTCATAATAGTTTCGAATCTATATAAAGCATTTCGCTACTCAATTGAAAATAATTTACATATTAAATCGATAGATAATCTTTATGAAAAAAAACATCAATTTGTCAAAAAACCCCCTAATTAGGATATAAACGACGACAAAGGTTCCCTCTAGATTCTAGATACAGTTTCATAGATTAAGGAATAAAATCGAAATTCTATGAGAATAGACAGTGTTGGAAACTCGGATGGTTTTAAACATTTGGAGGGCTTTTATTTTGTATCATGAAATTTTGTTGTAATATAACGCAATTTACAACTATATTAAAAAATATGAAAAAAAGAGAAAGACGTAAAGAAAAAAATCATTATCCTAACTACAATAAGCCCCTCTGCCGGTCTACCGGCTGCGTATATATGGAAAAAGGGTGCAATCTATCAACTGAAATACCTCCTGACATTGCTTCAAGTAGGCTGGATGACTGAGGTTACGTGTAGTCAAGAATTAAGCTCTTTGTCAATGAACAATAGTTCATTGAAGCTACTGAGCTCCTAGTCAGAGCCTACCTCTAACAGGATTAATAAAATTAGGCTCCTACCCAAACGTGGGTTTGATCGACATGGCTTTCCTAAAAATAGCTGTTAGACGCTAAGATCCATCCAACTGTCGAACGCTGGATTCGTGCACTAGCAATGTCTCAGTGTATACATTACGACTTGGCTCCTACTGTTTCTGAGATCCCCCCCCCCCCATCCGGAATTCCACTCCGCCCTCCCAAAATTATGGAGTTTTCCCCACTAATCCCAATCAAGAATAGTACAACACATTATGGAGTTTTATATATGTACTTTGAAAAGTGCACCACTTAGGCCCCTGAACCACGGAAAGACATTTTCCTCTTAGAAGTAACAACTGCATACCACGTGGATATTGGTTCAAGGAGGGTCTTGATAAATAAATTCCCCACGGAAAAAAAAATACATTTTTAATTTGTGACTCATAATACAATTTGGCATTTTCACCCGATTTGGCTGATTTTTTCTTGATAACCAAACAAAGAGAATAGAATAGAGTTTGGCCAATTAGTACATGCTTTTGGGATACCGATCGTGACAAATCGTATAGCTAATCATTTTTAGTCGAACTGAGAAGGATTAGTTTGATATTTCAGTTCAAAGGAAACCCAAAACCGGTGCTAATCGTAATTTATGCTATTCATTGGCTGTTTCCCCAATTTATCCATGTACAAGCAATCGTTTCCAAAATCAAAGGCATACATCATTCAGGCATTTGGAAAGATTAAATAGCTAGAACTTCACGCTTATCGATACTTCAAAACTATTATTTCTCTGATCCGCTTTGCAGAAAAAGTTTTTGAGTATTCCCTAAGAGTTTTCTCAATCGATTGGTATTTTTCAATTTTATAATAACGTCTTTTCTTAATTTTTTTTTGAGTATCTATTATTTTAACCTCAAAAGAAGCTTCGACAATGTTGATAGTAATAACTGGTTCTAACAGGGGAATTGGATATGGGATAGTCAAATATCTTGTTGAAAATTGTACGAAACCCACTACCATATTGATGACCAGCAGAGATGAGACTTTAGGCCTCGAAGCATACGACTCTCTCCTGGATAAAGTTGACCAAGAATATGTCCAACTACGCTACCATCAACTAGACATAGTCGATCAATCAAGTATAGACAGATTTGCTCAACACGTTCAAGAAGTATATGGCAACAAAAGTATAGACGTGCTTGTAAATAACTCCGGATATATGGACAAAAAAACTGATACTTTACCTGAATCGGTCAAACCCACTCTTAGAGTCAATTATTTTGGTACGGTGAGACTCACTGAATCCCTTTTGCCGCTAATGAATACCCATAGTCGCATTATATTCCTATCAAGTCTTCTCGGTAGATTAAGCTTCCATGCTCCTAACGTTCAGGAAATGTTTGCATCAGATACTTTGACTATTGAACAACTTAACAAGCTCGAGTTAGATTTCATTTCCTCACGAGAGGCAGCCATTAAACTTGGGTATTCAGATAGTTCGTATTCCGTGTCCAAGACTGGAATAACCATGTATGCAAAGTTGCTGGCTCGTGAATATGAAAATGATCCTAGGCATATTGCATTCGTTTCTTGTCATCCTGGATGGGTCAGAACAAGTATGGGAGGGCCTGCCGCTTCACTTACTGTTGATGAAGGAATTGAAACTCCAATATATTTGATCAACCTGGACTATTATGACCTTATTCCTGATAATGGAAAGTTCTTTAATGTTAAAGAAGTCTCCCCGTTTTAATTAAGAAAGAAATATTTTGGATCGATTCGCTCGATATAAAACCAAAATCACTTGACTCTTCAGACAAGAATTCAGTTCAATTCAGCGCGACTCTCTATTCCTTTCTCTAAATTGCTTAGCAATTCTTTATAATATTTTAATTTTAAATAGGCTCTTGAACTTTGGGGCTTTCCAAAGTATCATTTTCGACATAATAAGAAAGTAGCAGCATAAATTAAAAAAACGGGTTTTCTCGGATTAGTTTAGTTCTGCATACTTTTTATTTGTTTCCCTATTTCTCACATAGTATTTTATTTTATCAGTTGAATGTCCGAATAAAATAAAAAGGGTTTTCCTCTTTGAAAATTCAATATAGCATACTGTTTATTAGATTATGATTCCCCCCTCATTTCCCTGTAGTATATATTAAAAAAATCGTATTTAATTGATTTCTAAAAATTGCTAATTTTTATTTATTTCTTTTCTTTTTAAAGAAAATTTAATAAATGCTCATTTTTAAGGTTGCTTAACCCTTTCAGGGGCGATGGTACAAAAAATGGCTTTCACTTTCCGCTCAATTTTATTATTAGTTTAATTTTATTTGTATACCATTGGGCTGATCATATTTTTTAACCAATTGGAATCGCAAATATACGCAAATAGGGGCAAGGCACAAATTTGGGCCCGGAAAGAGTTAATGGGATTTTACAACCCTCCTCTTTCCTATTATCAATTAAAAGGAATTTGAAGTAAATAATATAGTCACTGTAGTCAGAAGAATTTACCTAATCATTTCCTACTTTTAGACGGGATTTGGCAGAGCCTTGCGATTATACTTTGTTGCGAAATATGAAACAATTAACTGTTTTCAAAATCCAAATGATCATATTTATCTTAATAATAGGAGTATATCAAAATTTCAACAAAATTTTGGATCAAGAAAATCTAATAATAAATCTAGGGCAGAAAGATATTTTATAATTTAAACGGCAATGGAAATCATAATCATAAACTTACCAGGACTTGGAACCTGATATGAACTTTACAAATTTAAAATATTTTTAATGGTTGCAAATATATTTAATAATGGAGCTTGTCAGTAAATTTTAAGTTTTATCTATCTTTTAAGAAATGTAGTAACAAAGTGCTCAGAGCTACGAAGAAGCTGTTTAAGTTGACCTCAAACTTGATTATTTAAACCAATAATCTGGAAATTTTCGGTTTATTGAAGAATATTTAAGGCGAACTCTTCGAATTTTATTTATGTCCTGATTTCCTCCTTATAAAAAAGATATATTAATGAAATTATATTTATCTTTTGGATCATTAACGGAGTTTAATCCACACTGGGGGTTTTATACTCATTTTTAAATTATTATTTTTTAAAAAAATGTTTTTTATAAACCTAGCTAAGGGAAATTATATAAAAATAACTAAATTCAATATTACTCGATATTTTTTTATTCTTATCGATACCACAGGAATAAAGAATTTTAGATACGTCGAAAAATAAAGAAATTCACCTGTTCATATAGAAATCTGTATTGGACAAAAAATACATTTGGACAAGCATCCGTAGTTTCAGAATAAAGATATTACTATATGATGTTTATATAGGATTTTATTTCTTTTTCATTTAACCAGTTTTTATTAAAAAGCTATGGGAAGGGGTTTTATATAAACCTCCAAGTAAAAAGCGTATAAAAAACTCACCCAAATTTTATAGATTTTAAACAAAGTTTTACACGAAATTTTAATTTGGAAATAAGCAAGTAA
Organism: Smittium mucronatum; assembly: GCA_001953115.1. NCBI lineage: Eukaryota > Fungi > Kickxellomycota > Harpellomycetes > Harpellales > Legeriomycetaceae > Smittium > Smittium mucronatum. The sequence goes on along the minus strand of LSSL01007651.1, from coordinate 2,401 downwards.
ATAGTTAGTATTTTTATGCTTATTTTTTTTTATAGTTGACTTAAATAAGAGTATTTTTTGATGTTGAAGTATATAAGAGCATCAAATTAAATCACCTGTTCGATTTTTTTATTTAACAAAAAGATGATATAAATATCGATTAAAAAGTTATGAAACAGATGATTATAGAATTCCGCATATAAAATCATATGTCTATAATTAATCTATAAAATAAGATCATTTCCTCTGTTTAAATGCTTGTTAAAATTCAACGAATTGATATGAGTGGTAATTTTTCCATTTAATTTGATAATTTATATATACTATGTATTTTAAAAAAAGATGAAGAGAACCAGAATCAATTAAAATAGTTTTGATAGCTTAAAATATGTACCTAGTTTAAAAATAAAAATAAGGTAAGAGCGTGCAAATAATCAAATTATGGATTTGCATAAGATCAATATGAGAGAAAAGTATTAAATTTCAAAATTTCAAGAATTTTATATAAGAAGATCTTGTCATAAAAATATATTAAGATGAGGAGTGGTGATAATCTATTATATTTCAAATAGCTACTGTAGAACTTTATAGATTTAAAAAATAAAGAAATAGCACGAGTTAATTGCTGGAATTAACTATAAATATTATAAGAAAGGCTTTGGATTTTTTTTTTAAATCTATAGATCAATAAAATGATTTATTCGAATTGTTTTTGATGTTTTTAATGAGAATAAATGCAGCAGGAGTTAGAGGAAAATTCAGTTTAATTAAAAGCAGGACGTTGGGTTCTGATTATTATGAAAGTAAAAAAATTAACAGCTCAAAGTTACGAAACTGTAAATTTTTGAAAATACCAATAAAAATTAAATTTAAAGGCATGGAAAAAGCTTTTGGTAAGTTAGATAATAAATATTTTTTTTATTAATAAATGATAGAAGATCGTCGTCATTTTCCTTTAAATAAAAATATAATACTTTTTATTGAAGATCATGATTTTTTTCCCCTAAGAGCCATAAAATACTTGAAATGAATTTAAATACAGCCTATAATTTAATATCAGATAGTTTGTAAAAATGTATTAAGAGAGGCACAAATAATACAAGTACTAATATTGTTTAGAATGGATGAATTTATGCTGTTTAGGTTCTAGTTGCATTATAAAATTTGCTTATACGCCCGAATTATGGTTGAAATATAATTAATTCCTTGATTTTAAAATAAAGCAATTCAATTTTTTATTTTAGATTTCAAACATTGATATTAAACATTTTGAAAACTTAATTGTATGTTTTGATTTAAGCATATTTCAATAGCAATCAGAGCTTAAAAAAATCAAATAGAATAATGACGGCCCCTAAGAATGAAATAACTTGCTGTGATTTAGGGGCTTAATAGTGTACTTTTCGAAGTACATTAGACCAAAATTTCACACAGCGTTGTACTATTCTTGGCTGGGGGTAGTGAGTCAGTGCACAGCGATTCGGAGGACAGCGATTTAATAGAAGGACAATCTCGAAAAAGGAGAAACCGAAAGTTTAGCACAGCTGAGACATAATCTAGTGCACAAGTCCAGTGTTCGACAGTCAGACGGATATCAGTGTCTAACAGCTATTTGTAGTAAAGCCATTTCGATCAAACTCACGTTTGGGTAGGAGCCTAATTTTATTAATCCTGTTAGATGTAGGCTCTGACTAGGAGCTCGATAGCTTCAAAGAACTATTTTTATTTGACAAAGAGCTCAATTCTTGACTGCATGTAGCCTCAGTCATCCAGTCTACTTGAAGCAATGCCAGGAGGAGTCTTTCGGTTGGTAAACTGCACCCTTTTTCCGTAGGTACGCAGCCGGTAGTCCGGCAGAGGAGCTTATTGTAGACATGGTAATAATCTTTTCTATACTTCTTTTTCTTTTTTGATATTTTTTTAGTATAGTTTTTAATAATTTATCTTACAATAGAATTCCGTTATAAAAAATAAATAATGCAATATTGAAAGATATTCAAATTAAACAAATGGCGTTAGAGATCTCAATTTTATGTTTATTTTTAAAAGAAAATATCAGTAAGTCTAAATAGACTTATACTTATGACGGATCTTCATCATTTTAATACGGGGTTTTTCATAGCAATAGACCCTTTTTTTCATTCCAATAGACCCTTTTTTTAGATTTGTGGGGTTATTTTTTTGATGAAAATTTAAAAAGCGTTATCGTTGGACTGAATAATTATGTATACCAATCAAAAAGAAAAAGCTTATAAAACCTAACATTAGGATTTTAACCAATAATGACATTATTAACCCTTTCCTGGCCCAAATTTGTGCCTTGCTCCTATTAGCATATATTCGCACCTTTAATTGGGTCAAATTCATGATCTGCCCAATGGTATACAAATAAAATTAAACTAATAATAACATTGAGCAAAAA
>LSSL01007650.1:0-13384 GCA_001953115.1 Smittium mucronatum | reverse complement strand
CTGACTGTCGAACGCTGGACTTGTGCACTAGACTATGTCTCAGCTGTGCTAAACGATCGGTTCCTCCTGTTTCTAGATGGTCCTCCTCTTCAAATGGAGTTCTTCAACTTTATTAAATTGAAGTACACAGAACACATACTCGAAGCCAGCTCTTTCTGGGCCCTAAAGCGCATTGAGTTGCTATTTGTCCAATATAAGGTTTTTTATTCGATGATAATTTAGAACAAGTCAATTATAAAGGCTAATTTTCTATAAATTGTTTTCATTGACTGAAAAATGAAATCCATTTTTGCGCCATCGATCCTGAAAGTGCTAAAGGGTCATATTGGACTGAAACGATGCATAAAATATACTGGCCTACAATACCACAAAAACTCTAAAAAAGTTGTACAATAGCGCTAAATAGTTGATTATTGGATAATAATAATTGGATATCCAATAATTCGGTTATTTTTCATAGTAATCATTATTCGCCAGTGAGCTAAATTACGCTATCATTAACGCCAAAATTTTGTGGCATTTTGCTTCAGGCTTGGTGTATATTTATATTTTATTAGTTAAATATTCTTCATTGATGCAATAGATTTTTTCAAACTTTGACGAATAGGGGTACATATAGTATAGTGGTAATGAAAGAGCTAAATTAATTGGAAAGTAAACATTTAATTCGTTCAATTAGAATTAATTTTTTTCTGCACAAAAATACAACTCTTATCGATTCAAAGCGCCAAGTCCGCTTTTTTTTATTTATAATTCAAAATAATTACTTATGAAGGTTCGTTTTTTGATAGCTTACGAAAAAGGGAGTGCTAATTAATTCTTTAACCAATTAAGAGTCACAGATGTAAAAAGAGCACTGGTTTTTTAGTCAATGCAGCTTTTCATTTTATCAGTAGCTATAATTGGGCTAATGGTATGCATCATCAAACGGTGGATGATGCTTTTTTGCCCTAAAAGGGACAAAAAACCTGAAAAAATTACGTTTCTTGATTTTCCTAAATTCCTCATGTTATTTATCAATAATAGATATAACCAATTGAATTCTGCACTTTCTTTCGTGAAAATAATTATGCTAAATATTGCCACAAAAATAATATGGCTTGACTTAGTCCACATACCGTTGATTGTAAAAGGCTATTTGGTATCATTTTTTTGAAAAATGTTATCAGATGTCAACTAATTTGTGTAAAGCCACATTATTTACACATGTCAAATTCTTGATAAACCATTAGTTTTATTTATGAGAGAATCTTTTTTCCCCTTTAGAATTTTTGATATATGATGACCCATTTTTTATTCGCATAAAATTTTGAAAGAGATAAATTAAGAAAATTTACTCTAATCTTGACTTTAAATCACATTGGTCTGTAATAAAAAAATTGATCGAATATAATTGGAAATTTCTAATCAATACATGACTTTTTTTATTGTGTAATCCATTAGCTGATTAAAACTTAACCATAAACAAGCCAATAAAAATTTAGATTTAATCTAGTTATAATGTTTTTTACACGTCTAGCCTAAAAAAACCATTCTTGTTATTTATATTATCCAAAAAATTATATTTTATAACTGAAATTTTTTCAAAACAGGAAAGAGTTAAAATTTTGATAAGTGCCCGCACTCAAACAGAATTTCCTAATCATGGAAATCTAAATTAATTTTTTATCAATTTTTCTCAAAAAAGACAAAAATACACTCATTTATGTAGTTAAAATTATTTCTGATTTTATATACATATATATATTAAAAAATTAACAATAATATTTTAGATTAAGCCACCATGAATCTGGAAGTTTTCGTTTCAGATTTGGCGAAATTTCCTGTTTTTTTAAAAAAAAGAAAAATAGTGGAGCAAACAGATAGAATTTCACTTTCAATTGCCAGTAGAGATTCGGTAAATTTATAAAAAAATATTGAACATAATTGAATACTCGAGATGTGCTATTTCGAAGATATTAAAGGTCTTTAGCAGAATTAAGATGATAAATTTTATTTAATATACACAAAACGCTACCATATTATAGAAATATTCTATCTAATATATTTTAACTATCAAAGTATGCCTATTGAAGTGCGGGGCCAAAAAAAAAGGAGTATATATGTCATTCAATTAACTATTTTAAAACCTATAGAAAGAAAATATTTCTGCCCCCATGAAAAAAGTCAAAATATTAAGCCTTAAATCGATAAATATGACCCGATCTAAAATTAAATCTAAAAAAACTGTCAAAAACCATTTTTTGAGAAATTTTAGAATAAATTTTAGCACAATCTTTTTTAAAAATGAAAAGAAAAAAATTTAAAACACACTGAAAATAATGAAATTACTTATCAGGTTAAAAAGGTACGAGAAACTTTCTTTGACTAAAAATTAAAAAGATTGCAGAAATGATCTCATTGCAATAAATGTTACAAGTATTTTTTGAATGGATGGATTTTCCATTAAAACTGGTGCATCTCTTTAAAATAAGTTCCACGTATTATATATGCAACCTATTCAATTTTCCTTAAATTTTATTATATCTTGTATAAATATGTCAATATTTTATAAAAAATATTAATTTTTATTTCTAATTATCCATATGATTAAAAAAAGCAATAGAAAAAAATCACACTAAAATTAACCCTTTCATGGGTTATTACACAAAAAATTGCGCTTACAACGGAGGCTACAACCGTCCATATAGCCAAAAACTGGTTCAATTTTTCTTTAATAAAAATTCAAGCAAAAGAATAGTTATTTATATTATAAATAATTTTATAATTTGTTTTGAAATTAAATTGGTGGGCAACCAATCAACGAAATAATTATAAAAATATGATTATTGCAAAAAAATAGGAAATTTTTTTCAGTGGTATTTAGTCATAAATATACATTTTTTGACTAAAATCAATGGCTATAAATACAGCTCTATAGCTAATATTAGATAAAAAAAAGAAATTTCCATTCCAGAAAGATCCGCTTTTTAGAAACTAAAATTATGCTAAGAACCGTCTATTTTCGAACAATATTAAAGAATTAAAATTAAATTCTATAGATATTTTGAGAAAAAAGACACTTTTTGTCAAAAATTATCCATTATTTACTCTAACATCTTGAATAGAAATGTATTTATTTTAAACCAATATTTTCTCATATATATACACATATAATTTGTCAAAAAAAAGGCATTTCCTATCCAAAATTTTCTATTTTATCCAAGTAAAATTTCATTTAGAAAAATTAAAAATCTCATCCCATAATTTTTTACTTTATAAATAATATTTGTTTCATTGCATAATAAATCAATTAATATGGATAAAAAATATATTATCTTTGCCGAAATCTTTCTTTTATTCATTTAAATTAATAAAATATTTATATTATTTATAGATAAAAACGTTTAGGTCAATGATAATACAAATAACTAGCCACTAAAACATATCATAAAATTAATTCAGAATTCAAGTAAATAAACTTGTATTTTTTTCAACAAATTGAATGTTGATATTTTTATTTATTTATTTATAAATATATCCATATAATATTTTGTAATTTTTTGAACATATAAGCTGTTTTTTGCAGTTAACTAGTTGAATTTTTTATGAAAATTAGTTCTAAAACTAATAAAGTTTAAATTTACAAATAAAAACGTTATAAAAAATTCCGAATTCGAACAAGTAAATGACAACGAGATTTCATTATATTTTAAACGCGATAAAATAAAGATAATTTCAAAATGATAGGAACTTTACCAAAATCAATTTATATATAAACTTTAAATAAAAATACTCATGGCCAACTTAGATATCGAAAATAAAAATATCCAAAAATAGTCAAAGTATCAAATAATTAGGGATATGATAATAGTTTTTAATTTTAATATTACTTCAATAGCTTTTTTTTATTTTATTTTTTAAAATATCAAATAAATTTTTTTTGCAACCATATTATTAGTCAAAAATATAAGATATCTATTATTTAAATACTTAAGTTTATAAGAAGCCTTTTTTTTAATATTTATACACTAAAATTTTCTTTATATTATTATATAAATACAGAATCTTTTAAAAAAAGTTATATTAAATTTAAAGGAATATTATTAGCTACAGGGTATATGTTACACTAAGAAATATTTAATTTTATTATATTTTTTTAAAAAATAATAATTTTTTTTTTTTTTGAAATAGCTTTTGTTTTTTTTTTCAAAAATTATTATATTCAGTATATTTAACTAAATTATAAAAAGAAAAAAATTATTACTGATTATCGATTTATTTTATTTACACCGTAAAAAAAGTGTATTTTTTAGTAAATTTTTTATTAAATATACCTTTTATAATGAAACTTGGAAAAAGCGGGACAAAATTTAATTCACTTTTTTCAAATCGTAAAAAAAAATTTCAACTTATTCACATTTTTTTAAAATTTTAATTACAAAAGTTCTATATCAATAACCGAATATAGATGTAATTATAAATCTATAACAGCAGAATTTCAAAATTATAAAGATAATTATAAAAGGAATTTAAAAATATAATCGAATATTTTTGGTAAATTAGGTGCTATTATTAAAAGTAATAATTTATCGGAATAAATGAACGAAACTAAGGCTTAAAACTACTTATAATCTATGAATTTTAAAACGAAAACCAAAAGAAAAAAAATTTATATATATAAATTTTATTGTGTACCCATAATTATAAAAAATTTGCGGTTTAATGATGTAAAATGGTTCTTTGAGGATTATAGCCAATTTAAAAAATACAAATTCAATAGGTATATATCCTCAGTAAATTTTTAAAATTTATTTTTTTTATAATAGAATACATTAGAAAGGGGTTAAAACCACCATCATTTCAGAGTATCTTTTTAAAAATGATTTATCTGTGCACATAATAATATTTGAAAAATATAAAAATAATACAGCGAAAAAAATTAAATATTTTTTATAAAAAACTTTTAATCAATGATTTAATTGCCGGATAAACTTAATTGATACTTTTTAATCATCCGAAATACAAAAATTAGCCAATTGCGACACCAGTAGATTTTTTCGTTTTAACAAAAAGTTCTATCTTATTATATTAAATGAATGATAATATAATTTCTTTCAATTTATTTATATAAGATTATATATCTTATAAATAATTACTTTAAACCATATTTATAAATATATTTTAATTTGGGTGATTGATATTTTTATTTTTATTTTTTTTCGAATTTATAATGAATATAACGGATTAAATCGAACAAAATTACGGTAAAAAATATTCGAAAAAACCCCAGGTAATGTCAGATAAAAAAAACGAAATTAATTTCAGAAGCTGATATTTCATAATTCGGATTATAATTAAAGATCTTTAGATTTTTATTTCATCAGCTACTCTCTCTCTCTTATTATTCATATTTAATTTGTTTAGCGTTATGAATATTAATAACCAATAGTTATTTGATCCAAAATGCAATAAGTGATTTATTTCAAACCAAAAATTTTCAAAGAGTAACTTTCCTTTAAAACCAGATATTTATCGTTATTTAATATTTTTTAAATTACTCATTTTATAAAAATAATTCGATAAGGTTATTTTTGAACTCGAGATGTTCTTTTTATAAGAATATCGTGTTAAACCTTAAAATTAAGATCCATTAACTAATCAAAATTTGTAAATTTATCTAAGATTAATAGATTTTAAAGGATTCTCCAAAAAAATAAGGAAAAATAATTTCAAAAATGATGTTAAACATTTCATGCCTACTGTTATTATTTCAATCTTCAAAAAACTAGTCTGAAAACTTTAGTATATAAATAATTATATGTTTTTATAGTTATATTATGTTTAATAAACTTATCCAAAGTAATTTTCGAAAAAAATAAAATAAATAATAAGCCTTTGATGATAAAATCCAAAAAAAATTCTATCAGAACTTAAAAAATTGGTCATTTTCGCATATTTTAGAGCGAGAATATAAGGATTTTACTAAAAATTTATTTAAAAATTATTTTAATTGCGAAAATGTTTAATAAGGCCAATTATTTTTTCAATTAATGATTTTTTATATAATATAAATTTTTTATAAGAAAATTTTTTTAGTAAACCAAATTCGGATTTTAAAAGGAAAAAATCTTCACTTTATTTTTTTTGTTTTTTTTTTGCGAAAAGAGATCAGAAAAAATAATATTTCATTATAAAACCGGAATTTATGGATTCATTCAATTTAATATTGTTAAAAACGAAAAAAGATCCCAAAAATTTGATTTAAAGAAAATTTTATTTCTAGATATCATAAAAAAATGTAATTTAGCATTAGCTATTATTTTAATTTAATTTAAAATGAAAAAAATCTATTTAATATTGATTTTATAAGCAAGCTTTTTATGAAGCGTAAATATTTCGTTCTAAATTTAAAATTTAGTCAATTTAAAAATATTCATATTTATCGTGAATTTAATAGCTAGCTATTAATCGGAAGTTCTATACACTTTTATTCCATAGGTATTGAATTATTATTAAAATAAGAAATAATAACCCAATGAAATTAAGTTTTTTTTTACTTTTTTTAGCCTTTTTATCAAATCTTATATATGCTATATTCTGGCGAGGCTTTTTTTTGTTTGAAAATTGCTATTTTAAATGCGATATTTTGTTAAAAATAAATAATTTTATAAATAATAAAATTCATTAAATCAATTTATTTTAAGTTGGTATTTATTAAATTAAATTCTTTTATTTTTTTTGAAGTGTATTAGATTGGTAAATTTTAATAAAATATTATACGCATTTAAAAAGCATGAATTGGATTTGAAAACAAGAATTATGATTTTTACTAATATATATTTAGAATTTTTTATAATAAAAAAAATCGGTATAGACGGGGTTTTTTTTCAATTTTAGTATGTCTTTGTATTATATTAGTCCCGAAAAATATTGTTATAATGATTAAATTTGAAGATTTGGTTTTATATTTTATATTATTTATTATTTGGGGGAAACAAATATCCAACGACATTATGCATTGGTTTTTTTTATGTATATTAGATATGAAACAAAGAATAAATATATTAAACGATCTGTAATTATTAGAAGAAATAAATTAACAATACAAAAAAATAATAATAAACGAAAATGGATTAAAATAAAATAATTTTTAAACTTATATTTCTATTTTTTTCAAAAAAATGCTTAAATGATGTTTTTACTTCTGTCTGATACTAAGATATTTTTTTCGACACAAAAATCATAAATCAATAATCGTTATTTTACTAATAAAATAGCTATTAATCGCCTTTTTAAATATTTCTTGTTACAATTATATGATTTTTTATCCAATTAATCTATTTAATAGTACTTGAATAAATTTAAAAATGGTAGTTAGATATTTTTGTACAGTAAATTTTTAACTCAAAGTTTTATTTAAAAAAACTAATAAATCTAGAGCTAAATTGAATTATCATTAAATATACAAATAAATTGAATTTTGTTGCATTTTCTAATGCTATAAATTTCACAATTTTTTTTTTTTTTTTAAATTATGAAAAAAAAAATAGTAAACATGATGAATTTTTAATTTAAAAAAATACAAATCCATAAATAATTTCATTTTTATTTGAGTTTGAAATTTAATGAATATCTGTAAATAATTTTTTTATTATTTAATAAAGCCAAAAGTACTTTTACGAAAAAATTCGTGTATTTTCACAAAAATATACAACTATGTAAATTTTTTGCGCTCATACTCAAATCTTCTTTTTCGACCAATAAAAAATCTTAAATATTCCGCATTTATACACAAAAAATTAGAATTCTTTTTATTCATCTGTTTATTAAGGTTAATTATATGATAGGCTCATTTTTGAGACATTGTTATTTTATCTATAATTTCTATATACCAAATTGGAATTAAATAATATTTCTAAGGATTTAAAATTTTATTAAACAGGTCCCATAATTTTTATTAGCTAAAATTTTTTTTTGAACAAAATTTTGCCAATTATGACAGCCTTAGATGTCATTGGAATTTTATTTTAGTTACGTGCGATTCAATTAACCCTTTATAGCTTCATAATCGGGAAAGCAGTAAAATTTTATAGAAGATATTATGAATCAACTGATGCCCAAATTTAGTAAAGATTAATAAATTTTAAATATCAAAATTATTAGATTAAATTCAAACATCAAATAAAAGGAGATATTTTTTCTTGTATGAATACAGAATATTTAAATGATTTTATCGGAAAAAAAAGAATTTTTGTGTATAACCTCAGATTTTGTCTAAAAAAATGTAGTCTTGTGCCTAAATAATTTTAACCTATTTAATATTAAATCAAAATCAGAATTTCCTGTATTTATTTGATTTGATGCATTAAAAAGTTTTTTATTTACAGCAAAGTGACTGAAAAAACATACATTATTCAGTAAAATGTTGATTTGATTAATTTAAAATCATATGAAAATAGATAATGCAAAAAAATGTAAACAAAAAATATAAATACATTAATTTAATTCTATCATATGGACATATAATCGGAGATTTTTTTCATAAACTTCAAAATAGTTAAAAAAAAAAGAGTCAATATACGCATAATTTTTCTGAATATAAAATTCATAAATAAACCAATTATAAATTCAAATATTAAGCCACTGAAATATATATGTGACCAAATAATTTGAAGTTAGTATCTGAAGGAAATTAAATTCCAATAAAACCTCCATATCCTTAATACACATAGCATTTATTTTAAAATCTTCCAGTTATAATTTCATCAAAATCATTAAAAAAAGTTTTTCTTCACACCTGGGTCTCATTTAAATTAGAATTATTTTTTAAAAATTATTAATATTTTTATAAGGAGGTAAGTTGTTGGTTTCAGTGCAAAATAGGTATATTTTTGTCAAGAGTTTGAATATTCAATAGAAATATTTGGAATTTGGAATCTAGAATATTTTGATTTGTTTTAAGTACAGATTTTCCAAAACAAATGATTTTATAAGTAAAAAAAAGCCAAGTTTAAAAAGCATATCCGGTTTTATGAATCTAATAAAATACTTCTACAATATAAAAATTCTCAAATACTCATTCAGAGCTACTTTTTTTCAATCAAAAATCATCCTTAATCTTTATTGGGTCTAAAAGTTGAATTATATAAATTTTATTCGTATTTTGGGCTTGGAAAAGTTGAATTTCAAGCTAATGATTAATAATATATTGTTTTAAAATTAAAAAATTTAACTAGAAATATTAAAAAACATCCAAAAAATTTAACTTAAAATCCGATTCATTTTTATAGAGAAAAAGAGTAAAATACCAATTAAATTTATAATAGTATATATAAAATTATAATGAAATGAGAAAAAATAAAGGGTGTATTTATATATTACTCGCTAAACTATAATATATTCTGGTTTCAAAATAATAGAGATATCTCAATAAATTTAAAAATTTCATTTCTTTTTTCTGCTAAAATTGTTTAAATTGACATATTCCCATTTTTTAAATCAAAAAATAAAATTATTATGTTATTAAAATGTGTCACAAATATTAAATATTGAATTCAAATCGATTTTTTTATAAACGGTCAATTATTTTTCAAAAAAAAGGGGTTTAAAAACTTTTAATTTCCAAAAAATATTTAAAACGTATCATCAATAAATTAAATGAAAAGTTTTTTTAAAATTTAAACTAGAATTTCTTATTAAATTTAAATAGATTTATTTAATATACATATTTTGGAGAAATATATTATCTACAAATTAAAGTATAGTTATTTTAGTTTAATTTAAAAAAAGAATAAAGAATATTTAAAAAAATTACCCATGTCCAATAATTTAGTTTTTTAAAAACCAAATTAATGTGATTACGATAGTACTATATGAAAATTTATCGGTTTTATTTATATTTGTTTTAAAAAAAATCTTGTACTCTAAAATAATTACGAAATTTCCATAAAAAAAATCTCGCTTAATAGAATAAAAATTTAAAAAAAGTTAATAAAATTTAATGCATGTATTTTACAGTTAATAAAAGGATATGTAATTAAAAATTAATTTTAATATAAAATCAATGGTCACACACGAAAAAAATAAATATTATAATTTTAACCGTAAAAATTTATGTAGTTAGTCTGAAAACAATTTATTTTAACTTATAAAACTATTTTAAATATTATAAATTGGATTCAATAAAAAACCCAATTTTATTAATTTATTCTTACCAAGCTCTAATTTTTAGATCCAAGATAGTAAATTATAATACACCTGATAAATGAATTATTTTTCTTATTAATTATTAAACCTGAAGAGAAAGTATATGGAATTATTGAATCATGAAAAATAAAATTTTTCAAATGCCCTATTGTGTTACTTATACTTTAAAATAATTTTTGATGTTACAAATTATTTTTTGTCTTTCATATTACAGATTTTGTAAATAGAAATCGTGAGTGAAATTTTTTAATTAGGATAGTGTATATTTTAAATTTTATAATTTGAAAGAGGTAAGGACAAAATATATGGGTTGAAAAGGAATATTAGTATATATATTTTTTTAAATACAGAATTAATTTAAAAGTTTAAATTTTAACAATCTGTTCAAAAAAATATTCAGAAGTCGCATAAGCATGATAGGAATCGTATTTAAATATAAAAAATATAACAAATTCAATCTTTGAAGAAATTTTCAAAAGTATTTTTTAACTCATAATATCTATTATATGCATACCAACCCACTTATCCCAGAATTTTTTTTTTTTCGATTTTAAGTCTTTTATCTAATTGGATTATTTTTTATGTTTAAATACAAAAACCAAAATTTACTTTTTAATTTGATTATGCGCAACACTTTTTGCAACATTGGTTTTAAGATTTTGGCGGTTTTAACACTATAAACTTAAAAACTGTGTTATTTTTTTTGGATTTTGATAGTTTGTTATTTTTGGAGTTATAAATAATATTAAATTAAAACAATAAAATGTCATTATAATATTTAAGATTGAATGTACTAACTTTTAATATTTCAAAATAAATTGTATTCACGCATCAAATATATAAATATTGTTTAATTTAAAGCTAAAATGTTATCCAAGTTTAGGTTTTAGATTTTTATAGTGCTTTTTAACTATGTTAGTATTTTTCTTAAACGAATACTGTCTTAAGCGGATTAATTATATCTTTTAGACAGGAGTAGATCCGCGTTTCCAAACTGTTGTTGTACGGTTAAAGGCGAGGCAAAAATAAGATCATTATAACTGATACTAACTGTACCCTCACGTAGCAGATACTTGAGGACAGGTAATGACCTATCTACTTGTCTATCAGTACATCGCCTATTGTTCCATGTAATTACAACGCTAAGCATTTGTAACTCCACCAAGGAAGGACCAATCGGCCAGAGACTTACCAGGAGGTTGGGATCGGAGCTTAAAAATCCCCAATGAAGAAGAAAAAGATCCCTCATAACTGGTTGTCCTGTCAAGTTGACCTATAGGTTTAAGTCATCACCTAGTGCAGAAGCTTTCTTGGAAACGGATGCTTAAGTGTTTAAATCCCTATATTATGCTGTCCTACTCCAAGAAAAAACTTCTGAAGAAATTTCATAAGGATAAGAGTCAGAATCGACCAACCCATTGTCCCGCATAAACATTTCATAGCACTAATTGAAATATTTACAACACATAAAGAAACTATAAAAACGTAACCAAGAAAGTTTAGGTCGACGGGTAATGACCCCAGCCTACTAAGAAGCATTATAATTTTAAAAAATAAAAACTATCTACACCAGAGATTCGTAAAAACTCAACCGAAAAATAAAAAATAATTTCAATTAAAACAAGGATAAAACTATCTTACTAAACCGTTTTCAAGCGTACCATAATTTTCAGTTTATAAAAACAACTTAATTAAACCTAGGAAGAAAATTCGTCCCTCTTAACACCAGTCGTAAAATGCTTCTACACCAGTTTTAAACCAAGTTGTTTCTTTTATGAAGTTAATGCTTCCAATCAAAATTTGGCACATATTATATCCATAACTGCATAAATTTGAACAAACTCCCGATATATCAATAGCTACCCAAATTAGTACTGTTTAAAAGAGAGCCGAAAAACGTGTTTGAAGGAGTAGTAAATATTATATATGTATATTGTACTGACGTTTGAAATTTTTAGAATTTGATCAGAAAGATGGTTTAGAAGAGCTTGATCAAAACAGAAGCTTAGATATAGAGACATTTCATTATGTAAATAACCAGAATGTAGGGTTTTATGTAGGTATGTTAAATCCTATCCCATCAGCTGTGAAAAACAGTGTCCCAGTAAACGAATTTTTGTATATATTAATGAGATATTTTCTATATCGGTTATCATTACTCAGCAGTGCTTTTAATTGTGGCAATTTACAATAAAATTCGGTAATAGTAATAAGGAAAAAATAGGGCACAAAAATCAAATAACTTGGTACATAGTACAAAATGGAGTATTGGAAGAGGTGTGAGAAAGAGTGGAAGGGTGGGTACAATTTTTTTTTTGGTAACTTTATATGATAGTTCGCAACAATTAAACTGAACCCAAATCTGTAAAATTGGTTTAGTGATCTTGGAAAAAAGAGCATCTTTTATAATTAGAACATCATTCCAAACTGGTCTAAAAGAAAAGATAAGGTAAAGCATAGTGTGATTAATTGAAAGATAAGTTCTATGCATAAAGTCACAACAATAAAAGGAAAAATAAAGGTGAGGATGTTATTTAGTTCTGTTTTTTTTTTAAAAAAAGATTTCATGAAGGTTTATTATTATTAAAAGAAAAAAAAGATGTAGTCGAGTTTTTTGGAATTAGTAGATTAATATAGTGCAGGTAACAAACTGTTTTTATGTAAATGAGAGATTCCTCTTTTATTTTTTTGTATCACGGAATTTTATTGTAAGATAACGTCATTAAAAACTATACTAAAAAAATTTGAAAAAAAGAAAAAGACGTATAGAAAAGACTATTATCCTA
Source organism: Smittium mucronatum (assembly GCA_001953115.1). Lineage (NCBI taxonomy): Eukaryota > Fungi > Kickxellomycota > Harpellomycetes > Harpellales > Legeriomycetaceae > Smittium > Smittium mucronatum. The sequence goes on along the minus strand of LSSL01007650.1, from coordinate 410 downwards.
ACTACAATAAGCTCCTCTGCCGGACTACCGGCTGCGTACCTACGGGATAAGGGTTCAATCTACCAACCGAAAGACCCCCCCTGGCATTGCTTCAAGTAGGCTGGATGACTGAGGTTACGTGCAGTCATGAATTAAGCTCTTTGTCAATGAACAATGGTTCATTGAATCTACTGAGCTCCTAGTCAGAGCCTACTTCTAAAAGGATTAATAAAATTAGGCTCCTACCCAAACGTGGGATTGATCGACATGGCTTTCCTACAAATAGCTGTTAGACGCTGAGATCCGTCTGACTGTCGGACGCTGGACTTGTGCACTAGACTATGTCTCAGTTGTGCTAAACGATCGGTTCCTCCTGTTTCTAGATGGTCCTCCTCTGGAATCGCTGTCCTCCGAATCGCTGTGCGCTATCT
>LSSL01007647.1:0-11789 GCA_001953115.1 Smittium mucronatum | reverse complement strand
TTTTGGATTTGGATTTATCACTTTTTTGTATATTGATGTGGCAAGTAAAAATGCACAAATTTTTAAAAAAATTAAAATTATAGAAAAATGGTAGGTTTTTTTTTTTTCATGATCCTAAGATATAATCTATTTTCGAAATAATAAAAAAAACTATTATGAAGCCTTTTAGATAAAATAACGATTTAATAGATATTTTAAGCAAAAAATTCAAAAAAATTGATACGTTAACCACAGAAAAAAGTGAAAATTACGATTTTCTGTCACTATTTTTTTTTTATTAGTGGTTAGAATAGAAAGAATTTCAACCTCTTTAAACCCTTAATTTAGCCATGTAAAAAGAAAAGATGATTAATTGGATTTTATTGTACCCTGATGTTTTATTTCTTGAATACTTTACCCATCTGGTATTAAACATATAAAGTCTGAAAAACACATATAACTCTTTTCTTTATTTTGAGTAAAAAATTTTTCTGAAAATATAAATTCTTCATCAAATATTCCAAAAAAGTATTTTTAATGGAGTTTAATTGGAATAATTTACCTAATTTAAAAAAGAGACTTATTTAAATAAGTATATTTGATTTTGAAAAATTGGCGACTCCTTTTGGCTTAATTAAAAATCTTGTAGAAGCACAAATGTTATACTTTTCATTTTTTTCTTGGTTTCTATATAAATGAACTGATACATTCCAATTTTTACAATAAGTTTGAGTTATGCAGATGCAAATTCCATTTACAGAATCTATAACATTGTAATTTATTAGCTTCCATTATTTTGGCAATCCATTATAACTGGCCAGTGCCAAAAATAAAATCCAGTGATTTAGTTTTATACCATATATACACTCTATCTTTTACTTTTTCACGGAATTTAAAATTGTGTAGTACATTCATAAGTCTAATGTCATGATATCTAGGATTATTATAGAATCGTAGATTCGTGAATATATTTAATATAATAAATGTTAGAAACAGAATAAAGTTGTGGATATTGTATTTAGGAATTATTAAAAAGAATTACAAACATACTGTAGATATGGGTTTTTATCAATCTGTGATTGGTATTGACTCCTAAGATTTTCCACAACCGATGAAATTTGATCTCTTGTCATCTTATCAATTCCATCAGTTTTCGCAAATGCAGATAAAAAATCTTCTATAACTATTGAACCGGAATTTATGTCTTCTTCGCTGAATTGGGAGTAAAAATCATGTTTCTTGTCGCCTGAAGTTCCTGTTTCATGCCTAGGGCTATCTAAAGTACTTTCAAATGATTCTAATTCCTGTACTCTGCGCTCAGCCAAGTTTACAACCGATTTTGGAAATTTTGCAAGCTTTGCAACGTGAATTCCAAAACTTTGATCGCAAACGCCGCTTTCAATTTTGTACAACAATGTTATATCAGAGTTATCTTTGGATTCCTCGGTGTTGGCTAGAACGTGAAGATTTGATACAGAGCTATATTCGTTTGATATCTGTGTTAATTCATGAAAATGTGTTGCGAACAAGCAGAAACATCCTATTTTTGTTATAATATGTTCAGAAATTGCCCAGGCCAAACCGAATCCATCATACGTACTAGTCCCTCTTCCGAGTTCATCGATTATTATCAAAGAGTTTGAAGAAGCAGTCTAATTAATGAGTATATATATGCAAAATGGTTAATAAGTGTAGTTTTTAAGCAGTACTAAAAATGGCAAATGAATTTTTGAGAAATAAAACCAACCTTCAAAATAGAGGCCGATTCCAACATTTCGGCCATGAAGGTAGAAACCCCCTTCATCAACGCATCTCCAGCTCCCACACGGGCCAAGATACTATCAAACACACAAATTTTTGCGTAATCACAAGGCACAAAGCATCCTATTTGGGCCATTAATGCTATCATACCGACTTGTCTTATGTATGTAGATTTTCCGCCCATGTTTGGACCGGTGATAATAACAAATTCAGATTTTCCCTTATTCATTTCGACGTCATTTGCAATAAAATGCACATCGTCTTGGGATTCCAAACAAGGATGCCTGGAATTTTTTAATACTATACTTCTTTCATCGGTGCATATTTCAGGGCGAACGTACGGTACAGGCGCGGTTGAAGAAACAAAAGCCAAGCTAATAAAAAAAGTGAATTTTCCCATGAAAAAAGTTCCAAAAATAATTGAATGGTAAAAAGTTGCAAAAAATAATCCATTGGAGACTAAATGAGCGGAATACCTCACTACTGAGTCCAAATGTGCCAAAGTATTATTTATTGAGACCAAAACTTGGGAGTAGGAAGCTACAGTGATTTCACAAGAAAATAAAAATATACTTAGTTTCTATCAATAAAGAAGGTATTTATAGAGAAAAAAAAATTAATGAAAAAGTACCTCCAATTTTCAAAATCTCCTTGACCAAGGACGACTGAGTTTTATCGTATTTTTTTGAATAATCTTGGTAACTAGCACTTTCTTTTCTCAAAACCGAGGTAGTGAAATATACACCATTCTTTTGGGTGCTTAATTCTGGGTACATTGATTGTTTATTTCTGATACAATTAGCATCCTGAATTAAAAACAAAAAATCAAATTACAATAAGAATCGATCAATTAATTAACAAGGGATATAATTAAAGGCAAGATCTAAGCTTTTTAATTTTTTTTTTAGCAAAAGGTTCATTACTGTTCTACTAAGTCTGAAGCAGTATCCATATATCGAAGATTTTTCTAGTTTTAACTTCTTTTCAGCTTCCATTTTGATGTTTTTTGCTACGGTATTTTGTTCGTTGATCATATTCACCATAGATTGATCCATCAACTTTCTAAGATCTATAAAAAATATAATAAACGAGCAATGATAAACCAATTATAAACAAGTAAGAAAAAACTAACTTAATAGCTCATCATCAAAATCAGCCTTTACGACAAATTGATGACTATCAGCAAGTTCGAGATCAATCGTAGTTTCCACCATTTGAATGAATTGAGAGGTGTTTTTTATGTGATCCTATTGCGTTGGGAATGGGGTTATAAATCATGATTAAAATATAAGAAATCGTTAAAATAGAATAAATTGGTTTTTCGTACTTCAAGGGGTTTAATGTAGTAAAAATTCAAAATATCCGAATGTTCTGTATTTATTTCTTTAATCGTTTCATATAAGCCTGGGAGTTTAATTGCTATTTGATAAATCCTAACAAGATCTTGCAAAGTAGCTATGTCCTTATTAAGCTTCCTGGATAACCTAGATAGATCTGGCGCAGTTCTTAAAAAGTTGCTCTGGTGAAAATATTAAAAGAAAATATCAAAAGTTGATGAGTTTATGTTAAAAATAAAAAATTAATACAACGGTTCAGAAAAATCAAAATAAAGCTGATATATATTCTTGATCTCACCTGGATACTTTCTCGAGCTTCCGAATCATCAAAAAAGATTGAAACCAGTTTTTGCCTTTCAACTGAAATAAAAGGATAGTTATTGGATTAAATGTATATAAAAGACTTTAATTTTTAATTATGATAGAGAATTTACTTATTGATTCAACGTCCAATAATGGTTGCTTGATCCATTGAGAAATCAACCTTGATCCTTGGGCAGTTTTACATCTATCTAGAAGTCCTAGTAAACTCATAGACTTATTGGAGCCTTTTGATGTAAAAAATATACATAAGCACTAAAATCAAATTGAAAGGGGTAAAGTAAATCTACCATCGCCTGGACCTGGGATGAGATTTAGTGCTTTAACTGCAGATGAATCCAATCTCATGAATTGATTTAAGGTATATTCCTTTAAAGTGAATATCCCTGCGTTACTTTCATCCGATAACAACTATTTCAAAATACGCATTCATGGCTTAGAATAGAATAGATAAATATCTAATGATTTATTTACTGATAAATACTGGATGAGACAGCTTAAAGAAGTCATGGAAGCCTTTAGTTCATATTCATCTATTCTCCGACAAAATATTAAAAAAAGAACAAAGTTAAGCCCAAAAAAAGCAATATATAGATTGAAAAGAAAATCTTTACTTCTTGCTGCTATTGAAATTTCGCCTTCTAATAATCGATTTAAATCCTGCTCCAAATTAGAAGTGTTGAACAGCTCTAAATTTAAATTAGTATAAATTAAAAATATATAAAGCTCTGGAAAAAGTAAGAAATAGTATGGGAGGGGGGGGGGGGCTTGAAATTGAATAAAATTACTTTTTTTGCATGGGGTAACAAGAATATTACATCTTTCCAGCATATTTGCCATTTTACTTAATTCCAAATCTTTCCCAGTTTCATCAGATAGAATTAAACATTCTTTTACTTGGTATTGAATTGTCAGGGACTAATATTGATAATTAGTTAGATTGGAAAAAGTTTTTTCTGAAATACCAAGAGTTTTGGGAAAGAAAAAAAAAGAGAATAAACCTCCAAATTCGAATACATATCATTATCTATGAACTGGCATATCCCAAATTCTTTGGAAGAAGATTCGAAGAATGATGTTCCTACTGTCTAATATTAAAAACAGAAGATTATACTTGCGTGAAATTAGTACAGAGAGTAGTTAATTTATCGATATGATTTTTTGAATAAGAGGTTACTATTTGATCTTTAGTAGAAGTTAACCAGACAGCCATAACAACGGAGGTCGAAGTGACATCAGAATTAGAAAAAAGCATATCCTCCACCTGTTGGAGATTTCCGGGAGACGCCTAAAATCAATTAAAAATCATATATATTATAATCATCCATGGAATAAATTGAGAATTTATATTGAAAATTACTGTTTTAGTTATTTTCCATAAATTAGGCTTCCTTGATTCTGTATTTGAGAATATCTCAACCCTAAATTTATCTTCTAATAAGACCTTTTTGAGGAAAATTACTGCGTTCATTTTAGATAGAGTACAACTAGGGAGACCCTTATCGCCATCAATTGCGGCTATTATTTAGAGGAAGAAAACAATAAAGCACAGAGATTAAATTATTTTTCTGCGATAATTTATAAGCAGTTGGAGATAAGGAATATTCTATAGAGAAGAATTAGCCCAATAATAATTACCCCCCAGGTATTTGATCACTGTGGGAGTTTTATATACTTCTCTGGCGACATATTTGGCATCGTCTCCATGAACGCTGTAGTAATTCTAGAAAACATGAAAACATAGAGGTATTAATATTACGATAATTGGAGTTGAAATATTTCTTTTCAAAAGGGGTAAGGTGACAGATCACCTCATTATCTCTTTCAAAAAGTCGGATTGTTTTTGCAGCACTCTAAATAAAAAAAGGGGGGAAAGGTGTGAGACTAAATTCAGAGAGGATAAAACGTATTTTGTGGGAAGAGGGTTTTACTTTGGGCAAATTTTTGAAGAAATCGACGAATCCTGACTGAGACGTCGAATCTATTTATTTACGATAAAATAATATATTATTTGGTAAATTAATAATTAAAAACAATGTCTCTCTTTTTTTAGATTTGATAATTTTTTTTATATAAATTGAGACAGAATTTTTCTTGAATTGGGGGGTTTAAATTGAATATGTCTGCTTGTTTCAATGAAAATAAAATAATATGTCGATAAGATAAAATCTAGTGCTTAATGATTAGTTGAAATGGGGAAGATCGGAGGAAACAAGTACCTAGCTGTAATTCGGGCTTCTCTTGTGAGTTTGAAGTCATATTTCCACTAATGCACCTCTAATTGAAATCTGATTTATTTCAAAAACTAATTCCAAATATCCTTATAAAAAAGAAGCTATAATAAATCTGATAGTTTAGATCCAAAAAAAAAAAAAAAGGAAACCCGTACAATTTCCTATCAAAAACAGTTATATTATTGGTTTGAATTGTTTACAACAGGAACAAATTATTTGTTTCATTTGAATTTAAAAAAAATATAAGCCCGATGATTTAACCCATTCTGGATCCAAATTCTTGCATGAGTTCCATTTGTGTACATTAACGATTTCAATTGGTGAAATTTTTTTGAATTATCCAATAGTACACTTGGATTTTAAATTTAACAATAATGCATATCGAAAAATGAAAGCGATTATTGTGGCATCGGCTCTAAAAGGGGTTTAATGCTTTTTTTTTTGTATCACGGAATTTTATTAAGGGGTTTAATGCTAGGTGTAATAAAACTCACCCAAAGCAAATGTATGAAGCTGAGCTGGAATCACTCATTTGCTGTATAGGTTTAAACCAAAATCTATTAATTGACATCAGGCAAATGAGAGGCATCTATGAACTTTGGGCCTGAAAAAAAAAGGGGGGGGTTATGAGCGGGGCAAAAAAGAGGTTTGGCGACGAGCTTTCCTGGCTTCGCTGGTTTAGACGCGAGACAACAATTCATTGATAATGAGAGTTGGGACTTTCTGGGTGTATTTTTATTTTAGAGAACTAGGTTGACACTCAGTGAACCATTTATTATTTTGGCATACTTGTTGCGGAAATTGAACGGTACATGACATAATTCGCTTTTGAACATAGTGAAAGTTTATAAGCGCTGAATGTTGAAAATAAAAATTTACGGTAAATAAAGTAAATAAAATCATGCTTTTCCCATAATAAATGAAAAGAACTCTAAACACGAGATAAATTTTTAGACCCCATTTGAGCTCATATGACTCCACTTAATTTAATCTCATCCATTCCCTTTTTTTTTCTGGGCCTATGCCATCATCAAAAATCCTTAGACATACCTTAACATACTAGACAGCATTATAATATCTTGATGTAGTCTCTAATCATTCAGGCATGTATCAGAAAAATTCATTTCAAATAAATTGCCAAGGGGAAATTGGTTATTGCTCAATATGAGTAGTAAAAACGTGATTTATGAATTAAATGAAAACATAAGCTAAAAGGCTAGAAACGACATGGAGATTATGGGAAAGGCATAAATATTAAATAAGACGCAAATAAAGTGATATTGTCGATAATAGTGGTTAAATGGATTAAAAAAGGAGTGAATAGGGATTGTAGTAAAAGGATAGACTGAAAATAAATCTAAATGTTGATGGGAGCGTTTTCTAATAGCTTTGGATTTCCATCATCGAAACTGTTTACGAACAGTTTGGGCACGAATGGCTCGTCCTTTTCCTTGCGCTCTTCAGCTATCTTTCTCTGGTTATCTTCAATCTCGATTTTCAACTTGGTAGCGGCTGAAAAATCCTTCTTGATCATTAACCTGGCCACATCTCCCCAGACACGTCTAGATTCAATAGGGGACTGTTCATCGTCTGGTTTAATAAACCTTTTAGCAATCCGAGCAGACTTCATATCAACCAATAGGACTGGTTTGGCCTTTTTACTGGTATATAAAAATGATTCGCCATTCCATTGGCCTGAAATAGTGGCTATGATTTCATTCTTTTCAGGGACAGTCTTGCTAGTCCAAGTACTAATATCATCGGTGGCAGGATCATACTTAAATATTTTACCGTCCATAACATCAGCGAGTTTTCCGTACCAGTTCTTTTCGGTGAAATCGACAACAGCAGCAATACCAGTTTTAGGGCATGAGAACCTCGAAGTACCCGTAACTACTAATTTCAAACTGCCAGTCAACCAACCAACGACTTGAGCTTCGGAGTGAGTAGCCAAATATTCCTCATCGTCTCTTGTTCCCAACTTGACGAAAATTCCTTTAGTCCATGACCCTGATTTAACAGTGGCAGCTATTTTTAGCAAAAAATAATTAGAGGGAAACCTAGAAAAAATTAAATGAACTATAGAATGAGGCTTACAAAAGCCTGAAAACTTAGCGGCAATGTGATCCAACCCAGAGGCAGTTAATTTCTTTTCGGGGCAACGATAAACGAAAGCGGAAACAGGAGGATGATGTGAGACCTGTTCAGTTATGTACTCTACATTGTAAAGAACTTTGGAGTCATCACCAGCGGGTTCGGAGGGGGAGGCAGATTTGCTTTCAGAAGGATACTTGGAAGAGCTCTTAGAAGAACTTTTTGATTTCTTTTTAGAATCGCTAATGGAGCTTTTATCACTGTTGCTGCCTGAAAACAAGTTAGCGTCTTGTGGAGAAAATTCCTTCATGTCATGTTCGGTGACCTCCCATTTACAAAAGAATTGCTCGCCCAATACAGAATTAAAAGGCTTAGTAAGTTTACCGTCGGAATATTTAAAGTCCTTGATTATCCACCAACGAATGACGCTTATCATTCTTTCGACAGGATCATCACTGTCAGGAATCCTATATAAAAGCGACAAAATATTGTAGCGAGCGTTGAACCCGAAAAATAGGCGAAAAATTGGATAGAGAAAAAGATCTTACTTCAAAAAATATTCAGGTTGATCCATATAACCCCAAAATTCTAGATTTGATATGGGATCGAGAAGCTGAGTGGGGAGAGAAAGACGTCTTTATAGGTAAAAAAAATGAAAAAGTTATAATCAAATATAAAAAATCACTAATCAAGATATCAGCCATCGGAAAGAATAACTTACAAATTTATTAGATCTTTGACACCAATTAGCTTACGAAGAATATTGAGCATTCCCATTATTTTACCCTGGTCATTGTTGGTGGCTACAACAGTGGTGGAACTTGCCTCGGAAGGACCAGGCTCCACGGATTTACTCTTTGCAGAGGCGGAATCTTCCTTGACAGAGGAGCTTTTTGATTTAAACATATTTGTAGTTGTCTAAAGCGACTAAGTATTAATCCAAATAGGAATGAAATAAAGAACAAATTTGAAGCTCTAAAGATGGATATTGGGACTAAGGAGCTGTAAGAGGTATAAAAAGGGTGAGAAAAGTATATGCCTGAATTGGGTGAGGTTGGTGGGACAGTAGAAGTCTACAAGACACAGCTTGAAATGAAGTTCTTGATAAACATTTATGTACGTATAAAACACAAAAGTGCAGCCCGCAAGCATCTCCAATTTCTAATCAACATTGCTACCAATATAACAGCGGCTAATTTTTGATTGGCCATGTCCGGAATATATCCAATGGCTCTGAAACAATAATAAAGCTCATGAATTTGTCAATCAAACCAAAACGTGCTTATCTTATAAAAATCCGCTATTCGGCTTTGGAAAGCAATAGCACATTCATGGACAAGAAATAGTTCTTTTCTTGTTCTAGACAAATGAGGCGCCATCTCACTTCTCATTGAAGCACCCTCTGATTTTTGTGCAGCCATTGGGCAGCTCAGTCGGATAATCGACATAAATGTTCTAATCACGATACATCGCTTGTTCTGGATCCCGTCGCTTTGGTCCAGATATAGATACCTCTGTTTGCTACCTTTTGTCAATTGGCCACCAAACATCATTTGCTTGTTTAATAATTAACTTGCAATATTTATATTCAAGACATATATTTTTTATGTAATCTGCCTGGTAATAATATATTCTATTGGTTAAAATCTTTCAACATGTGTTATAATCACCCAATGACTGTGTATTATACTTTTAATTATTGGCACAACACAATTAAATGTCTACACAAACAAGTCTTAGATAACTCTGCGATCAAGAATATTTGTCATATGCAAGAAAAAGGATTCGTAAACCATTGGTATAACCCAGTGGATTTGTGTAGCTTCCAGCAACTGTTTGCTAATTTCAAATACTAACGCCCGGTATAATCCCATTTCTCTTTCTCCCATTTGCTGATAGTTGTAAAAGATTTCTGGCAAAAGTTTAAATATTGCCTCTTTTAACCCATTCTACGCTGGTGGTACAAAAATAGAATTCAACTTGTAGCCGGTATAAACATTTGATTTCAAATACGTGTTGCCTATTGGCTTATCCCAACCAATCATCAAATAAAAAACGGCAAACTTTTCAAATAGGAACCTAGTATGTTTTTAATACTCTTTAAGAAATAAATGTACAGAAGACACGAAATACCTACGCAGCACACCATGGGTGAAAATTCAAATGCCTATTTACTTTTGCTATACAACTCAATTGATGATTTATATTTTGATTCGTAATAACTTGAATCTTAATTTCTTTATGAACCCTTTCCGGGCTCAAATCAGTCCTTTCAATTGGCCTAACTTCTTGTTTTATCCAATGGTATACAGTAAATATTAGCTTAATGAAAACATTGAGCAAAAAGTGAAAGCCATTTTTTGCACCATTGCCCCTGAAAGGGTTAAAGACTCGTTGAATGTTATTATCCAATATAATTCAAATACGATAAAAGGCAGAGATAAATATATTTAGCTATTATTGGATCAGATACAAATTAGATAAAATTCTAAATTATATCAAGTGTAAAAGCTATTGGCTTTTGCCACTATTGCACCCATTTATGGGAATGGCTAATTATTTCCATTTGATAAACACCGCTAATTTCCATTTGCCAATTATTGAATTATGCCCATTACAAATTCACAAAGATATGATTAGATATTGTCTTGGCTGAAAGCAAATGTTGTTTTCCTTCGCCCTATCTTTCTAAGCTAATAATTCCATACTTAAATACACTTTTTTACCCATTGTTCGCTAAGGTATATTAGACCCTGTTTACAAACGAAACTATTCAAAACCAATGCCACCGAGTCAGCAGCCAATTTCATGAATATGCCATGAAATTATGGCACAAGTCAGTTCACCAAGCACAAAGTTGATAAGATCTTCCTTGGCCCTCCCATATTGCCCAGCCTATTACTATTCTCCATCAATATATACTGGACAAGTGCACACACTAGTCCAATTAATATTGCCTAAATCGAATTTATTGCTGAAATTATCAAAAGTTGTTTTCATACTACTGATCTTGGTAAAATGAAAGGAATAATTATGTAATTCTTCATCTAGGCGAATAATGTTTTTTTGGGGATTAATATAGTATCAAAATCTATCATTTTTCCCAATAGTTTTATGAAATCAATATTATTGGATATATCATTGGCTAAATACTTTTTGTTTTTATGTGGGAAAAAATAAAATCTGGCAAATAGAAATTGGGTAAAAACTGTTCGTTGAAAGTACCAAGCCATGATTCTACAGCTACATCGGCATATTACTCGATAAAAATAAAATAAAAATACTTGATAGTTCTACTATAAAATTAGGATGCTTGAGAAATTCTTTTTAGTAATAAATGTTTCATTGTTAAATTATTAATATTTCCCTAAATTGGTAACATTTCCAAAAAAAACAATTATATTTATTGGATAATCCAAATTTTAAAACTATCTTTACTCTAAATACAGCCAGCAAATTTTGAAATTAATTAATAATGGTATTGCTTAGTATTTTTATTATTATGAAGCTAAATAAAATCACATTTACCCAATGGTATATATAGTTGTTTCGATTCTCACATTTATCATGCGTGGAAAATACCAGATTGCAAACTCGTTTTTTTTGAATGAGCCAAGAAATGAAAAGAGGATCTCAAAGCTAATTCGAACGATTAGTCCATTATACAACCAATTGACCAATTGTGATTTGTGGTATGGTTCAAACGGAAGCGATTTAATCTGCCAATAAAACCCACCTCTTTTAAAAAGAGGCTAAATAAGAATTAATAGCTCGAGTACAAATTTTTTATTGCTAGTGTGACCTACCCGCCCCGATTTGCATAGGTTTGAATGAACCAATTATGCTATTTTCTTGAAATAACCAATAAATTGACAATTTATCACAAATTTGTATCAAGGGAGATAAATATTGGCTATAAATAATAGCACAATTTAGTTTACCAGAGACGTAAGGGTTACTCCCGATTACTTCATGCTCATCAATCACCTGCCTGGTGTTTTCAAACTAAAACAGGCCATTCTGTGGCAAATTTGAGTCTTTTTTTTTTTTTTTTACGGGAAAG
>LSSL01007646.1:0-15359 GCA_001953115.1 Smittium mucronatum | reverse complement strand
TAAAAAAATGTAAAAAAATTATGACAGGAGATCTTGAAGTGGAATAAGCTAAATTAACATATTTTTTCGATAATAATTATATAAATGGATTAGATTGAGCTTGTAAGAGTTTCCCAGCATGAAAATACATCCCTTTAAATTTTTTTATCGACATCAACCTAAGTTTTGAAATAAGAATTTTTTTAGGATTTTTGGTATATTTCACTTTTAGTACTCTATAAAAGCTGTCTTGATATCCATTTTTGGCGAAATTTTGTATTAGTCATAGAATTTAAGAGTATTGAAAACGAGATATTTCTTAATTAAGACATGTAGAATAGATTTGAAAATAAATATTAACGTTAGTTTTTCAATATTTTTTATTCTTTTAATTGAAAAAATTTGAATTTTATTTATTAATTGTTTTTTCAACAATAAAAAAATATTTACAACAAGTGTTTTTTTTATTTGGAATCATAATTCTACGGAATTCAAGGATTCTCTCCAAAGAAATTTTATGACCGTAAAATAAATAAAATTACTAGATTATGAAAAATCTTTTCAAAAAATGCGGATTATAATAGAAAAATAATAATCAAAACGAATAATATAAATTTGAAAAACAATACTCGTCAGGTGATGCATGCATTTTTATTACATATTGATAATTAAATGTACCTCAACCAACAATTTTTTACTAAAAAGAAGTGCCATTTAAGTCAAAAAAAATTATCTAATGAATAAAAGGTGCAGATTTGACTTAGTTGTTTTTTATAGCTATGTTAAAAATCAATTGAACCAATTATTATATATACTTTCAATAATGTTGGTAGTTAATTTTCTAATCTCTAAAACTAGATAATACCCAAGCTTATGTTTAAATTATTATAAAAATTAAAAAATCCTCAGGAAAAATATCATTATATAAATGATTTTTATTTTAACTAGCACTTCAAACCTCAAAATACTCGATGATATAATTCTAGATATGTTATTTTTTTTTAAAGAAAAAAAATCAAAATTTCGTACCCTAAAAAAATATTTTATACAAACATCACCTTTAAATTTGAATTTAGAAAAAAAGAATAATTTAATATAACATATTTATTTTTTCACAATACAATACAATAGTATATAGTATAATTGAAATAAGTTAAATTAATGTTTAAATTATTATTAAATCAAAAATAATTCGATTATTAGTTATAAAAACAGTGCTATAATTATGAAGTATTAAAAAATCGTGTTTTTATTTTTATTTATTTAACATGACATAGCTGGAGCTAATAAATGGTTCCTTTTTTTTATAAAAAATACATAATTATTGAATAAACTAATCCCTTAAGATTATTGCTTTTATTCATAACCACCTTTATTTTTTTTGAGGTTAAAAATATTAAAAAAAACTAGTTTATCTGCTCTTTAAATCAAAGTAAACTAGAGAATTAAGTTCCCATATTTTGGATTTCTAATTAATTCGTAACATATTGCTTTTATTTCATGTTTTAATTTATTTTTAATATTTACTAGATTTAAGTTTTATTTTTATGAATATAAAAATTAGAGCATTTATGCATTTTATTACCAGTTAAATTGGTATCTTCAATAATTTTTTGAAATTTTTTTTTTATACTCTTGTAAATATAATTAATTTTAAATTAAATATCATTTTTAACATTTTTCATAATCGTATTTAAATGTTAAACGTACAAAAAAAAGTTTTGAAGAAACTAATCAAGCTTCAAAATAACTTTATGGAGGTTTTTTGTGATCAAAATAATAATCCCTAAAGACTAATTTTTGTTTTAACGATGATAAAAGGTTAATAAATTTTCCTACTTAGTCATTTGTTTATCGAATATCTTTTTTATAGATAAATATATCTAGGCAAATATTTGTTTTAAATTTAAAAAAAATCGCCCACAGTTTATATAACTGGATCCTTAAATATATTTATATTAAATACTCGTAAAAATAAACACCAGATCTGGAAATTCAAAAAAGATTCATATCGAAAACATTAACTATTAAAATAATAATGTAATTCTGTTCAAGATTTATTTTTTTCATGATAGTATTATGGAAAAATTCACACTTGCGTTATAAGTCGTATAATTAAATACGAAAAAAATTTCTGTTATCATAATGATAACATGCTTTATAATAATTACTATTACAATTAAATCGAATAAGTATATAAGAATCTAAAAGCTATATAATGCAGGGATCTCCCTTCAAAATTTTCTTAAAATAAAGTGTACATCTTCAATTTTTTTAAAATAAATAAATTTGTGCAGCTACTAAATTCTCGGTGAATTTGTGATTTTTTTGTGTTTAAGCTGAAAATATCGGAGAATATTTAATTGAAAAACAATAAAATACATATTTAAAAGTTTAAACATATACTATTTCCATCGATTTGAAACTTAAGAATTATTTCGGGACTTAATTTATATAATATACAAAAATTCCAATTTATAAGTGTAAAATACTTTCTGTAGTTTCTGGGGGTAGTCTATGAACACCAAGGTACTTATCGATTCTAAAAACAATAAAAAATTTGTTAAAGCTTTATTAACAGTCACTTAATAGGCTTTTAATATATTTTAAAAAAATTAAATAAAACAGGTATAACTAGAGATCATAATATAATTAACATAAATAAGATTCATGTGGTTCACTGAATGCATGAAAATACCTTAATACATGAATTTTAACGGGTTTACTGTCTAGTGGTTTGAATTAAAAATTTAAGGGAAGATTTTTCATCGTTTTTATATGTGATACTAAATTTTATTGATATTTTTAGAAGTAGATTATAGCGAAAAATATCAATAATTCTAGTGAAATCATGTTCAATTATATTGACCACGATTTATCGCTGGGTGTAATATGAGCAAATTTTCTTTCTTAAGGGAATAACATGGTCAATATCCCCGTTGATATAAACATATCTAATCGCAATAAAAATGTGTTTAATAGACCTATAGAAGCTTTTATTAGATCATATGATATTAATATTTATTGTGCTTTCACAAATTTTATCGTTATTTTTTCGCATTCTTTTAGCTGATATCACTTTTAAATTAAACTATGTGATAAGAAATTTATCGCCATATTTAAATCAAAACCACGAACCTGAACCTCAACATTTTTACCGCTTCTAAACACTGAAAAAGGCAGAATGTTGGTGGTCCTTTAACAAAATGCGTAGACCGGGAATCGAACCCGGGTCTGCCGCGTGGCAGGCGGCAATTATACCACTAAACCATCTACGCAAATGCTCTGAGTGAGGCTCGAACTCACGACCTTGAGATTATGAGACTCACGCTCTACCAACTGAGCCATCAAAGCACGTGTAACCCTCAAATATTAATAACAATAATATTTATTTCTCTATTTCATTGTGAGAATTGACGTTTTTACATTGAAAAAAGCCCCACAACTCTATTTTATTATTCATTAACTTTGATCACTATCTAGTTCATAAATTTTCATTATTAAATTACAAATTTACTTTATAATAGTACATCATTGTGAGATTTCTTCATTCCACACCAAAGAATTTTATTTTTCAATGACATAAAAACATAATAAAAAAATATTGAGGTATATACTAGAAAATTAATTTATATAAGATTATGTGAGTAAAATAAAGCTTATTTTTTGAAATATCGGGCTTTATTTTAAAATACATTCGCTACAAGTTACACTAAAAATTTTCAAAAAAAAAGAGAAAAAATCTTATAGAAAAGATTATTATCATAAATGCAAATAAACTTCTCTGCCAGGTTAATAGCCACTCGCCTACAGGGAATGAGTTCACTATACAAACTTGAATATCTTCCTTGTAATTGCTCCAAACATGCTGGATTAATGAGCTTATAAATTGTGATTAATTAAGCTCTTTTAAAACGAGCTTTTTTTTATCTGGGAGAGTTGAACTGCTGGTTGGAATCTACATATATCAAATTCAATGAAAAATAGAAGCTTCTGTAGATTTGTTATTCAATATACCTGGTAACTTTATTAATAATTTCGAAGGCTTTATGATCCGCCTTGATTTTTAGCGATGAAATCAGCCACAGAAATTTTTACCGAAGATACAAATATTTTCGGTTTCTCATGATTTTGAATGACGTTTATCCCGATAACTGTACTCCGAATAGATAAAATATCACTATATATCGACATTTCGCTCCCATCTAATAAAGCTTGATGAAGAATTAATTTTCTGCAGAAAAAAATTGGGATGTTTTTTAACACTACTAATATATTTTTGTATTAAAAGAAAAATTTTCTAAATAAATCTTTATTTTAATTAATATTTTTTATATTGAGTGATTATATTCGAAAATAATGAATTAAATAAAAATTTCTGTATAAAAAAATATATAATCACTCAAGGCTTTTAATGCATCAAACTGGCTTAAATTATACTTATTATTTCCAAATATTGCGTTTCAAATAAAATTTATTTAATCATCATTTATTTGAATGAATCAGAGCTTTTAACTATAAACACCTTTAATATTTAGCTTTATCATGATAATAAATAAATAAAATCATATATAGTTCAAATTGAGTATATTTTTTGCAAAATAAAAAATCTAATTGTAAATATTTTACCTACCTTAGAATTTAAATAAAATCCCTAAAACTTTACAGCCTCCTTTATTTATTAATCTCATAAAAAAATATAAAAACAATTTATCTCGGTAAAAGCTTAAATATAGATATAATTTTACCTTAATAAGTTTTCTTTAGACATAACTCGCAAAAAAGCCATAAATATTATAAGATCTCTCGGATTGGTGGTAATGTGAAGAAGATTATACTTTATACACTGCCAGAATTTATAGCTCTTTCTTCTTAAAAACCCCCTTTAAACCTATCCTTTATCGCAAAATGTTGATTTCCAGGCTGATACTATAATTATACATATAAATAATTCGATTTTTCGTATACATATATAAATTTTTTAGCTGGATTATTTGTGAAATATTTCATATAAATAAAGCTAAAAATCATACCTGCGATGGTCAATTTGAATAGATATCATAAAATTATATGTATTTTTTACTCAATATTTAGATATATCTATAATTTAAAATAATTCCCAGCACTTCTAATTTAACTTTGATTTTTCAACAAATTGAGCAAGTATAAATTTTTCACAATAAAATATTCATTGAAATTTATATTAGATCGCGTGAAAATCAAAATAATTTTTTCCAAATTAAATTATTTCAACATAAGAATCGGTTTCAAAAATAGAAAAAAAATTATTATTTCATTTTATCCTATTATTGTGGCTCATAATATTTAATCAGTTGATTCAAAATATGTCCTATACATGATCAACATTTTTTTTCTCAAAAAAATGAAATTTTAAACTTTGCCATTATTTAATAAAGATTTGTAATTTTTGGACTTTTAAATATCTGGGTATTATCGTGGATAAGTTATGTTTTTTTTTTTTAATTTCCGAGTTTTCAAAAAAAATTATTGTGAAAAGAAAAAAAAATAGCCCAATAGGTTATTTAATGCGTAAAATAACGATAATTTTTGCTTTTTAAAGCCGAGTTTAGTATTAAAATAGCATAACTTAGATAATAAAAATATCACCCGATCAAAAAAAATGTGGATTTTTTGAGGACAAGAGGGTATATAAAATATATAAAGACCATATTTATCATATAAAAGTACAATGATATAGTAAAATATTTGAACAGTGCTCTTATATAAGTCAACTTTAAATTAATTTGGAAGTTTTATTTATCTCTTGACTCATGGAATAGGAAATGAAACAAATTAAATAGGGTAAAAAACATGAAAATTACAAAATAAATCTATTAAATTTGATGGTGAAATTTTTGAATATCAATAAAGCTCGTATTTTCTACTAGTTGTATAAAATAAAATTTAAATAAAAGAGTTAAATAAAATAAAGTGAAATCTAATCTAATAAATGGCGTTTTCTAAAATGAAATTTATGTAATTTCATAAAAAAATATTTAAATTATTTTGATATTACTTATATTTAAAATATGTATTTTACATCAAACTTCGTATAAAAAATAAAAAGAGACGAATCGAAACCATTCACCTATACTAACAACAGAAAAAATAAATTAAGTACATTTTTTGTAAAATTGTTAACACTGACTTTATATATTCTACACCTTGTCCCCCAAAAAAGTATATCCTCAAAGTATTTCTTACATAAATTTACTTAAACGATATAATGTGTGAAAAAAAATATTTTATATTTACAATACAGGTATCATCCGAAAATCGCCCCCCTCAATCAAGTTACTTGCTATTTACATGATTCTCACAGTAAAAAAATATATAATTTATGATTTTTATAAGTCTTTATATATTAAAAAAAGGATTTGTCTGTATACCTGGGATTATCAATAATTTTAACCTATTTTTTTATAATTTATATGGTTATTCACTAAAATAATTCATTAATGATAAATCGTCTTCCACTGCTATTTTTTAGTTCAGTTTTTGAATATTACTATAAATAAATTTATTTATTTATTTCAATAATAAGACAATACAAATTTTAATTTTATTAAATTAAATGGGATATCTTAAGTTTACAGGAAATAACAGGATATGCTTTCATCTCATAGATATCTATCTAATAAAAATAAACTAACCGATTTAAGATATTGGATAGCGATTAAAATATATAAAATTTTAATCATCGGCAATTTTTTTAGTTATTTAGTACTGAAAATTTAGTATTTTTTTTGAAAAAAAGGCTTATTTTAAGGATCAGGTTTAATGGGATGATTTGGATAATAAAGGGTAAAAGGATATAATAGCTAAAAATATAAAAGATAGGTAAAAAGACAAGTTGAAAAGTTTAGCCATTCCAAAATGGCTAAGCTCCCTTATTTATACCATTTTCTATTTTCTAAAAGTCAATTATGCTTATGGGAGGATTTCTTCATGTGGTGAAATATTCAATTGCGTGTACTGAATCTATTGGTTCATTACACTTATAATGATAGACTCGGGGGTTTTTTTGAATAGTTATGTTATGTTTGGAGAAAAAAATATGCTTAAATATTGTTTTAAACTTAATATAATACCATTTAATTATTTAAATCGATTTTCTGAGAATTCATTATTAAATTTTTTTATTTTCATGAATATTATTTTCGAAAATCAATCTACTATTAAATTGTAAATATTAATAATAATACTATTGTATCGATTGTCTTTTTATTTTATTTTTTATATTCTAATTGTTATTATATGACGTTATATATTATAATATAATATAATTACTCAAAATTATACTTGGACAGAAATCATCTAACTTTAAAATAGCTATTCTTAACTTTTATTGGCTCATTTCAAGATTTAAGATATTGATGATATTCTAGGGAAAAAATTCGTACTAAGTAATTTTAATTCTGAAAAAATTGAAATGTATATATATTTTCATGTTCTTTTTGATGAAGTTCTAAACACCTTAATAAATAATTGAATGGATTAATTTAATGGTTTTTGGGTTCTATTAAATCGATAAATCTCTAAAATTAAAATTTATAAATTAATCAAGCCCAAATTTTGTTTAAATAACTGACTCTTATTATATTTTTTTCTTTAATTTTATACTATAGGTATCCCATGCTATTTGTGAATCTTTTTATAATATCATTGCAAAAATAAATATCGTAATCTGTATTATTTCGCTACCAAATAAAGTTATTTTTATTTTTATTACCTTTTCGGGACCAAAATTAGTTAAAAAAAAGCTCTTTTTATTAAAACATTAGGGATACTTTATTTCTTACAAAATTTTCAACTTATAAAAAGGAAAATTGCTTAAATTAAAAAAAACTGTTAGATATTACGCTTAAAAAAAATAATATTAATAAATGATTTTTGATTTAAGCCAAACGATTTTTTTTCTTTATAGAATCACAAAAAATGCAGTTGAATTTAAATTTTTAATGAAATAATATAAAAAAACGCCAAAATACTAATTTTTGAGGTCAATTTTTAAAAATAAATCATCTATAAAACACCAATTTATACCCTTCTTTTTTTTCAAGTCATTTAAAATGAAATACTCCGAATTATTAACTCTTAACGAGTTGTAATAACTTAAAATTAATAAAATTTAATTTAAAAAACAAAAAATAAATATGATTAAAGTATGTTGCGAAATTTTTAGTCAAAAATTAAAGGAATTAAAAACAAAAATCATAACCTATTATAATCAAAAGCTCCCACATTTAACAAATATAAGTTTTATTTTCATGATATCTATTTAAAACATATTTAAATGAATTTTTTTTATATTTAGATATATAATATTGGCGTTAGTTTAGTCATATATAAATTTTAAATTTAATAGAAAATTTTTTATGTACAATTTACAATTTATCTTTTATATATTAATATGGAGTTTATTTTATTTATTGAAATAAACTGAAGATTAAACTATAAATTGAATTGTTTTTCTTCCTGGAAAAATTTATAAACCAACCTTTTCTTTTAAAAAATTTCGCTTCATCTAAGTAACTCTGATATTAATTTAATACATTCCTTATATTTTTTTCGTTGCTCTGATCTATAAAATTAATTTCCTGTCTTCCTAAACTTTTTATCTTTATCTATATGAGATAAAATACTCGGAATATAATAAGTAAATTATTTCTATCTAAATTTGATATTCATTTGATGTTATCAAAAAAGTAGCGATTTTCCTGGAAAATAAAATTATCTTCCTTTTTTTTTAATTTTTCATCAATTATATTATCAATATACTCAAAATTCGCATTTTTGAAACCCAAGATAGAACTTAAATTGAGGAATTCGATTTTTATTATGGATATATTTGTGCTTGTTATTTTTATCGACCCCTCTGAGATCTATGGCATTATTTTTTTTCAATATATTTCGATCATGGCGATATTATTAGATCCCAAGACTCACCGGGAAATTTATTGAATCTTTACTTACTAATTTTTTACCAGAAATCAGAAACAGATACATCATCGGTGTTGATAGCAGAGTTAAGAATTTAGAAATTTTTTAAAAATAAAAATTCTTTAAATGAATATATTTGAAGTTTCTGGTAGTTCGTTAACATTCTGATTGATTTTTAATGATATAATTTTAGGTTTCTTCAAGAATTGATAATTACATTAAATAATAAATGTATTAAGGTGTTCTTAATTTGGGGTTTAAAGGTTTTTTTTCTTATTTAGATTTTTTTTGTGGGTTTTTTGTGCTTTTTTTCCTATTCTTATAAATTTTTTAATTTTTAAATAGGCCTTTGTTTTTTTTTTTGTTAAAAAATATAACAGGGGAAAAAAGCGTAAAAACCATAAATTTATAAACTTTTTTACTATGGATAGCGCTATCTTTTAGAGCCGGCTAATATTTTTATTTAAAATTTTAAGGCACACAAGTATCAAATTTTCTTGCACAGTTATTGTCTTATTTTCAAAAAAAATCATGATTCTCTTTTATTTGAGTAAAACTGCTTTTTTAAACACAAGTTTTAGTATCTTTATTAAGTTCCAAGATAAAATGTATCGAAAGCGACGTTTTATTATTTATTTGTTATTATTAAGCTTTTACTCATGATATTACGTGTATAAAGTTTTTGAGGTTCAATAGTAACTCATTTACAATAATATTTTCTTGTCTAATTTCTGATTTATTAGCATAATAGCATAATAGCATAATGCTACCAGAGCTTTGAATTCTACGTAATCCCGTATATTTTTTATTTTATTTGATTACAGGAGCTAAAAAATATCCAGAAATTTTCAGATAGCTAAGACTTGGATTAATAGGATATGAATTCATCTGAGTCTGATTGTTGGAATAAAATTAAACGTTTGAAATACCACGTATATCAATCCTGATCCATGGGTTTTATCTATGAAGTTTTATTTGGTTTCAAGAACAATAACTGTAAATTTTCTACAAATCAGTTAGGTTCTTTGATTTTGCTGATGCAATATCAACTAAAAGAAGTATTTAAAGTCATATTAATTTTTTCTACTATATCCTCCGATTTCGGACTGTAATTCATTTTTAAAACATTAATGAAAATATTTCTTGTAATATATCTCTTTTTAGAAGGCTAAAAAAAACTGGAAGATCGTTCTTATTGTATCCCTTAAGATTTTTGGATTTTTAAATGCATATATTATCATCTTTAAAATAAAATCTCCATTGGAGTATGATTCAACAGCCAAAGTGAAATTTTCTTTTATCTGATTCAGCCCTGGTGCAGTTTTTTCAGCTACAGAAATAATATTTCTTTTAAGTATTATTTTATAATATAGAAAGGTTTTGTCTATTTTAAATAATATATTTTTTAAAATGTAATTTAGAAGAAAACAAATATATAAATAATTTCCTGATACGTTATATTATATTTTTCAAGAATTAATGTTTTTGAAACTTCTGGATAATTATCAACAGAATCTAATACATTAATCCAAGCCACTTATGTGGATTTTATGTTATTTAGATCATATATATATTTCGAATTTTCGAACCACCCATAGCTTGTAGCGAAAAAAACATTTCCATCTTAATCAAATTTTAGGTTCAATTCCCTCAAAACAGTATAGCCTTTTTTTTTATTGTGGGAGTGGTAGATGCGGATTTTTTTTTCTTAGTTGAATATTGATCCAATGCTTTAATTTTTTTTCATTTTCGAAATTATTTCTGGTCTTTTTTAAAAAGATCTTTTGTTTTTATATCAGGATTTATTAGCATCAATTATTCTAAAATTATAGGAATTTTTTATTCTGTTTCTTAAGGATGTTCTCTATAAGAGTATTTGATTTTTCTACATTTGAGACATTTTTTTCTACTCGGAAAGATTAAAATATTTATAATTTTTCTGAAATCAACAACGATTTATAATTCTTTCTTTGATTATAAAGCTCAATCTTTTTGATAATATAAAATTTGGAAACAAAAATAGCAGAATATGCATCAAACTATTGACAAAAATTTAAATACTCTTATCGGTTATTTATATTTGTAAAAAATATAATCAAACTCTTTTATCTATTTTTTAATTCAAAAAGAGCTAAAATAAATAAATATTATAATTGGGTGAGTTCATTTGCGAAGATTAATATTTCGCATAATAAAAAAACTCCAAATTCTCCCCATCACGAAATCGCAAAATTCGTCAACTTTTTTTTGATAAAAACGAGGAATAACTCTAAATGCTTTTATATTGGATTTTTCGTATAATATCAACCCAGATTGAGCTCAAAAGCTATTAAAAATACCATATAATAGTAATTAGAATCCTTAGAGAATCATTTTCTTTTTTGAATAAAAAAAAGAACATAAATAATCATTTTCAAGTTTTTTTGATTAATTGAAGTTTAAATTTTTATCTAAACCTTATCAAAGCAATATCAAAAAAATTAAATCAAATTTTCGAGATTCTGAAATTCTGTTTCAGATAAACAAAATTATACTGTGTTAAACAGGGGTTTTATCGTCTTACGGATATATGAGTGTCTGTGGTGGTTCAAGTGAAATATGACTCAATCAATCATTTAAATATATTTCTTATTACAGTAAATTTGTATAAAAATGGCTTTATAAAAAATTCAAAAGAAAAATCAATAATAATTATTCAATATTGGTCTATAGTAGCAGAACTGGATATAATGGATGGAAAAATATATCTCAGATATTTTAAAAATAAGGTTTCTAATTTGTGACAAATTGATTTAACTAGTAACAAAAAAATACCATATTTAAGGTAAATTTGTGAAAATTATTATTCGATTTTAAATTATCTCTGAGTTGCTGCAAGACTAAAAATAAGAAATGATTTGAAATTCAACCAGGTTATACGCTTTTTTTTTATGTCTGATAAATCAAATATTTTTTGATTAAAAGTGTAATATCTATTAATAAGTGTAAATCAACTAAGATTTATAATAAATAATTACTTTTAATTATGGACATGAGGTTTAATTATTTTGACATCATTTATATTGACTACAATTATCTTAAGCCTGAGAAATTAAGCTTTTTTTCACTTTTTATGTCGAATTAAATCGATGCAAAAATATATAATATTTTCTTAGTAAAATATTGTTTCTAAAACCGATAATCAGGTCTAATCATAATAACTATGAAGAATCAAGCCCCTTAATCAACTGATTTAAATTGTATATCTAAAAAAAAATTACCCACTCTTTCATTTAATATTTTTTATTGAATCCTTCCAGTTATATTTTTATTTTAGCAAAATAAAATCTTTTAAATTTTTTTTTAACTATAGAAATATTTTCCAAAATCCGAGATAGATTTTCAATAGTAAAATGTGCAAATTGGTTTTATGTTATTATGAAAACCTAATTTCTACCAATCTTACCCCCAAAATTTATGCAGTTATAATTTAATGTAGAATTAAAACAAGCATTCATTTATATTAATAAGAAATATATATAATATATATTCTTGATTTTATCAATAAATTCTTAACCAATTGGTTTAGTAGAACCACAATTAAATAACTGAAACAAGAAAATTTCTTACCTATAATAGTTTTAAAATCACATCCAACATGTACAATTTTACCCTGCAGATAATCCAGTTAAAATTTTGTGCTCAAGAAGCTTGAAATGAAAATTTAATAACCAAATTCTTATTTAGTTTTTTTAATATGGATATTTGATAAATTAATATTAAACATCTTAAATAAATCAAAACTATATCTTCTATATTTTTTTGATACAAATCATCTTATATAAAAGATTAAAAAAATATTAAATTAAATAATTTGTGACATATTATTTTTTTGAATATATTTTCACTAAATTTTATTTTTAATATATTCTAAGTTATAAATTTCTATTTAAATAGATTTTATTTTTCAATTCTACGCTTCAATTTGAATTTAAATTTTGTGAATTTACAAGTTATTACCATATTAAAAGTGGTTGTAAATATAACAGACATATATCTTTCTATATTAAATTTAACGATTCAGTATATTTTTACGATTAATCCGTATTATATCATACATATTTGTGTGCTATGATGGATATATTTATTCATAGATCTTCTTCAAATACAGCTTTATTCCCTTTTTCATGTCCCACCTAAAATATATTTTAGATAATTGTTGTATTAAAATATAATTATGTAACATAAATTATCAAATTTTTTTTTGGATAATTTAAAAAGATTGCTTTGTTAAATTTATTTTGATATATATTTAAATTATACCTTATCTGGGGAAGGATATTAAAATTTTCTATTGTTAAGAAGAGACGAGGGCAAAAGTCAAAAATCTTATTATTTAAAATCTAGAATATGTAATATTAAAACTGGTTATTAAAGTTTAAATTGATGATAAATAACTCGAAATTTGTTAAAATTATTTTTTTAATTAGTGAAAAAAATCTTATAATATCATTTGGTGGATTTTTTGATTTAAAAAAAAATATCGAGCTGTTCAATTTTTAATTGGTATTAATTATATCTAATACTTTAAATTAGGCTTCAGAGAAAAAAGTGAATATATTTTAAAAAAATTAAAACTTGAAAAGTATTAAAGACTTATTCTATAAACCATAACTATCATCAATTAATTTCATTCCCATTCTATTTATTGGATGTATTTCAAAGATCTTAATTCAAAAAAATAAATCTAATTTGCGAAAAATCGTGTTTTTATGAGAATTTTTTTTAGTTTTCAGTACAATTTTTTGTTTAATTAAATTAAAATTTATTAAAATATTGTTTTTTTCAAAATCGGCAGTAGATTTTTTTACAAAATAATTACATTGACAGATTTCCGTTTTTTTCAAATTTAATTTGAAACTAAAATCACTATTATTTATATAATACATTCTATATATCGGTGGAATCAGTTATGTAAATGATGAAAAAATCAATAATTATTCCAATAAATCCTGAAATTCGATCCCATATTTTCACAATTAAACTAATATATACACCTGAAATAATATCAATATGAATTATATCCAATATTAAATGACCTAAAATGACATTTATACTTATCTTATATTATATCGGTTAAAATAATGCAGCAAAATACGAGAAAATAATATTAGATGATAAAATATTTTAATTAAAAAACACCCTTGTAGAAAGCATATATAAGTATATTATAATAAAAATCATAAGAATAATAGTTTTTTTTAATTATATCTGATTTTAGTATATATAATAATGGTAATTTTCTCTATTTTAAATCAATTTAAATTGATTTGGATAATAAAAAAGTTAGATTATATATCTATAATAATCTCTGTATAAATTAATATATATATATTCAAATTCTAAACTCAATTTTATATAATTCGTAAATTTATTAAATTTTTGTTAATTCAAAATAGGCCTCCATTTAAAAAATTAAAAAAGATCTAGTAAAAACACTATTAAATTAAATTAAATTAAATTCTATTCTTTATTTCCTTTTTAATTTACCACTATGTACTATGATTTTTACGAAAATATGAATAATCTATAATAAAAGATTTTTTGTTGAAAATTTTTAATTGTTTAATCTGTAACTATTTGTATAAGATAAATTTTAAAAGGATATTTAAGAATATTTTTTTCTCCAAACATAACATAACTATTCAAAAAAACCATCGAGTTTATCATTATAAGTGTAATGAACCAATAGATTCAGTACACGCAATTGAATATTTCACCACATGAAGAAATCCTCCCATAAGCATAATTGACTTTTAGAAAATAGAAAATGGTATAAATAAGGGAGCTTAGCCATTTTGGAATGGCTAAACTTTTCAACTTGTCTTTTTACCTATCTTTTATATTTTTAGCTATTATATCCTTTTACCCTTTATTATCCAAATCATCCCATTAAACCTGATCCTTAAAATAAGCCTTTTTTTCAAAAAAAATACTAAATTTTCAGTACTAAATAACTAAAAAAATTGCCGATGATTAAAATTTTATATATTTTAATCGCTATCCAATATCTTAAATCGGTTAGTTTATTTTTATTAGATAGATATCTATGAGATGAAAGCATATCCTGTTATTTCCTGTAAACTTAAGATATCCCATTTAATTTAATAAAATTAAAATTTGTATTGTCTTATTATTGAAATAAATAAATAAATTTATTTATAGTAATATTCAAAAACTGAACTAAAAAATAGCAGTGGAAGACGATTTATCATTAATGAATTATTTTAGTGAATAACCATATAAATTATAAAAAAATAGGTTAAAATTATTGATAATCCCAGGTATACAGACAAATCCTTTTTTTAATATATAAAGACTTATAAAAATCATAAATTATATATTTTTTTACTGTGAGAATCATGTAAATAGCAAGT